>JAZHYW010008719.1:0-20784 GCA_037355805.1 Ixodes ricinus | reverse complement strand
GTGGTGAAGAAACTGTGCGTAGAGGTGGACACTTTTTAAATTTCGACTCCTTACATGCTGCAGCTCGTTTTGCACACGCGGCCCACAAACCACGTGACTCCAATCGAGCAGTTGGCTCATCTCTTAAATCTAGGCTCTCTATACCGACGACAGACAAGCTTGAGTGCTAACTCGGTGCCGTGCGCGTTGCTTTGTTTGCTTCGTGATCCGTGTCGGAGTCTGGTCGGTGAGGTTGCTCTTGCGGGAAAGTCTACTTCACTGAAGCACCTATTCGGCGAACCATCACCGCTTAACGATGGAGAGTCCCGGCACTTCCGGCACCTCTACGGGGAAAACGAAGGGAATCTGCTTGAATCAAAAGCGTGCCATCCTCGACGGAGTGCACATAAACGTAAAGAGTGCCGTCCAAAGCCGGCGTCCTCGCGGGGCCGTCGCAACTGTCAACATGGTCCGTACGTAGCAGGATCTTTTTTCGATCGGAGCTTTTCGCAGTTGGCGAGAAGCGGCTCCAATATAGCAGAAGACGCGTGCAGGGAAGCCTCGACCGCTTTCTGCAGGCTCGATAAAAATGTGCCCGTGTCAACGTATACCTTGTCATTTTTTTCATATTATATTTAAGAGTTCATATATAACGAAGAAGGGGATATAGCGAAACGATTTCTGATTCTCGTTGACCTCATTTTAACTGGTCTCGACAGTACTTTGCTACCCATTTGTGCCAGCGATATCTTACCACATGTAATTCGGCTGGGACTTAGGCAGTCTTGTATGCGGTACTGAAAAAAGTAGCCGATTACAATTACAATTGCTTTATCGAAATATGTAACTGGTTACAGTAATCACGCAGCATGGAGGTAATTGAAGATTTACCAGAAAGTTATGATTACTTTTCGCGTTACGTTTTCAAACTGTTTATTACGAAATCAGAAATGCATGTATGTATTGAAAGTAGTGACATTTTGTTTCTCTTGTCGTTCACCGCTTTGTTAATCTACAAAAGCCGTTGTTCGAAGTTCTCGTTTGTCATCTTCCTACATCTCCTGGTGAAGACATCTTGCGCGACTATGAAGACCCTCTCGACGGATGCGCTTGAGGAAATAGCGGTGTTGTAGTGCACAAGAATTTTGCGTACCAGTTCGTGGTTGAGCAGTGCTTTGACTGACGCTTCCGAGTCCTCTAGGAAGCGAAGCGCTTGCTAGTACATGTCGTGGCTAGATTATGTTAGTGCAGGAAATAGTCGCCTATGCCGTGGCAAACCCCAATCGTAAACGCCCGTAGACAGACGAGGCACCTCAACAGCTCGACGTTCAAAATGTCGCTTAGCGCGTTGACGTTCTAATCCTTCGGGTATGTTTATTTATGTATTTTTATTTCTTTTGAATACCCTCAGGGCCCGTGGGGCAATACAGAGGGGCGGGTACATGAACTAAATACATCAACACTGGTACAATATGCAGTAAAAACATTAAACAAATGCAGGATTAGAAAAATATTCGGTTATGGCGGATTTAAATGGTGACGAATCTTCAATGGAGGCCATGGAAGGGGAAGCCGGTTCCACTGTAAGCTGGTTTTGGGGTGAAAGAAAAAAAAACCTATTTGTGCTGCAGTTAGGAATGGCAACTTTGAACTGGTGATCCATGCGGGATGAGAAGTATGAAGGCTGCGAAATGAGTTCCTGTTTCAAAGATGGGTTATAAAAAAAATTTTATGAAAGAGAAAGAGTTGCGAAATTTTTCTTCGAATTAATAAATCAGGAAGGCCAAGATGAGATTTCATTAACGAAATGCTAGCAAGACGAAAATAGTCAGATAAAATAAAGCGCGCTGATCGATTCTGGACAGATTCAATTGCATCAATGAGAGTGCGTTGACTCGGGTCCTATATACTTGATGCGTATTCTAACTTTGGGCGGATAAGTGTCCGATATAAAAGTAACTTGAGAGAGGAGGGACTTGGGCAAAATTACGACGCAAGTAGCCGAGGGTGCGATTTGCATTGTTAATGACGTAGTGGACGTGGGTATGCCATGAGAGGTTATTAGTTATGTGAACTCCTAAGTACTTGTATGATGTGACATGCTCTAATGAGGCACCATTAATTTTGTAGTCGCAGGTTTGAGGGGGATTAGAAAGGCGTGAGATAGTCATGCCTTTGCATTTGCTTATGTTTAAGGACATCAGCCATTTGTTGCACCAGTTAGAAATGTTGTCAAGGTCAGATTGAAGAAGATAATGATCAGAATGGTTGATTATTTCGCGGTAAAGAACACAGTCGTCAGCAAACAACTTTATGGAAGAGTCATTGCAGCCGGGAAGATCATTAATATATATTAAAAGCAACAAGGGACCCAAAACAAAACCTCGAGGGACGCCAGATTTTACGACAGAAAAATATGAGTCACAGTTGTTCATAGTTACAAATTGGGTTCGGTTTGTTAAAAAGCATTCAAGCCATTTTAGGATATTAGGGTCAATATTTGGTATCTTTTAGAATATTTGGGTCAATATGTTGGTATCTTTTCTTTAGCTGTTTAGAGATTTTGAGAAAACCGTCTTTGAAACTCGGTACGCTCAAGGCACATATCGCTAGTTTCGTGAAGTCGTTAACAAATTCGTTCTTCCTCTATCAGAAGCTGGCCATTACGCTGGCGAAGAGACGTCGAAGAGTCACGCGGTGCATTTTTCGACAAATTGCCCAAGCACCACGGAGAATGCTCGGAACGTGGGTACAGCTGCCACAAAGGATAGTCTGCCATTTGCTTTAGATTTTATTTGAAAAAGTTACTGTTGGAGACGCCAGCGCGTGTAGCTACTTTTGTAGCATGCATACGCTCCTTGCTGTTAAAGTAATTTAACGGAATATCTATAGACCATTTTCTGAAAAGCGCTTCTTCTCGGTGCCATTTTTAGCGCTCGTGCGTGTGGCGTGTACTTTGCTCGCCTTCCAAAGCAGCGAACATGCGCGCGCTGGGCTGGGACCTAACACGTGTAGACTGCGATTCTCGCAAACAATGGAAGGTATAGAATAGAATGAACTGCATTCGTATAGGCCTGATGGCAGGTTACTGTTTATGATGGTCGTGCTAAAATGTCAATTAGAAGTACTCCATACTACGAAGACAAACATCAAGGTGCAATGAATGGGGTAGCATATTATACAGAAATACACTATTTATCGTAAATCAAAAAATATTTGCTTCAAGATAAAATGCTGCGTAAAGTGCAGAAATGCATCACAACATTTTTAATTTAAAATAAGTTAACAGGAGTCGCTCATAGAAAAATGTGTACCCATATTTCTGTTTCTTTGACTGTCGAAGTAGATCGCTACGCGTTCACACAATCCTCTACGTGCGCATGGGAAGTAGGTAATTCTATATAAGATTTTCTTAAACTATGCTTTGGTTTTGCACAGTTTATATCAGCTGTAAATTTATATGCCTCCCCTCAACGACATTATTATTTTCATAGTTTTAAAAACATTTCAGCCTCATACACCATTTCTCCGCAAAAGAATAAAATAATGACGTTTTCACCTCCACTTCTGCAAGAGACTATTACACGCCAAATATTTGACAAACCAGGCAACGGCTCCAGCGTGTACTAATGGAGCTCAACACCTGCTTCGTAAATTGCTGTAATTTTTCATTTGGTGCCACATGTGCGCTGCAACCAGGGATGTCGCGAACCCCTTGCACAAATGAAAACGAGATTCGATTGAAGTCGTAAATCATTTACTCAATATACCAAGTTGAGTCTCAATTGAAACTCAATAGGTTTTTAGAGCGCAGCTGTTAGGCGCCCGTCTCAGGGTTGAGCAGCCGTTGGCGTCGCCGTCGGCTTCGGCGTAACGGCGCGCGTTGCATTATAAGACGTTTCTCCTCTAAATTTAACGGAAAATATTTTTAGCGGGGAAATTTTCCGCTGAAGGTAGTGGGAAAATTGACCCCGCTAACTTCAGCAGGTAAGTTTCGCCGATAAATTTAGCGGGGAAATTGTCGTCACGTGACCTCAACACAAAGGAGTTTTCGTAGATCGTTTCCGCTGTCCCGCAAAGCTCTCCGCAACCCGCTACGATACCGGTAACTCTACAGTCAAGGTCATCGGCGCGCAGGCGCTGTAGCGGCTTGTTCGTTGCGGAGGGCTTAGCGGAGGGGAAACGCGGTCTACGAAAACTGCCTAATAATTCACTTTCCCGCCTAATTTAGCGGGGAAAATGACGTCACGGCTTCGTGTCACGACACCCATGAACAAATTCAGCAGCAGGAGGAGAGGTGGAGGAAAGCAGGAGTGAGAGGGAAGAAGGAGGAAGGGAGGAAGAGAGGAGGAAAGGCATACCCTCCTTTCCGTACCCTTCTCTCGTCCTCCTGAAGAGCTGCTCTCTACTTTCGCATCACAGAGATTTGTAAACGTCCTTCATATTTTTTAGTTGCTATTCTACCGTCAAAAGATATTGGCCACCGAGTTTTAATTAAATTTATAGCAATTTCATTTCAACCAAAAATTTTGGCAGTAGAGTTGAAATCGAATTTTTACCATTGAGTCTCATCTGAATCTTTTGCAACTGTGTTTAAAATATAATTTTTTGCAACTGCCTTTAAAAACAAATCCTGCAACTTGTTAGGAATTTTCATGTTATAATTCCCTAAAGCATGGAATATGGAGGAAACGAACACAAACATCATATAGCACTCACAACGCACTAATAACACTCCCTTTGACTGCTCCACCGCCTTATATACCCCACATATGAAAGATATTTATTTGGCCGATGACCACTTCAGCATTTCTTAAGGTTCCCAGTATGCTCTCCCTCGGAAGTCTGATAAATGATAAACAGTGTTTCGACGTCAGTGGACTCTATCCCTTAAAAAAGAAGACATTGGTACAAGCAATAATCGTTCGGGGGAGTCACTAAATACGCAATAGCGATTCCAAGCAGGTATGCTATCGCTTCTCTGCATAGCACCACTCAGCACAAGACGAGGCACGGTAGTTGCTGGGTTTCAAATATTCTATAGATTTTCTTTATTAATATGTCACTATAGTCACTGACGGAGTGAAAACGGCATGGCGTATCTTCCAAACACCCGGCCTTCAGCCCGTGCTCCATGCCTTCCACCATGCTTTGACAGCGCGCGCGCCCTGATGTGCACAAGACGTTGAAGCGTTTTCGAGGGAAAGACTCAAGCTTGAGGGCTGACAAGTGACGATCCTCCCCGTTGTCCTCACTTTTCAGTGACTTTAGAGTTATTATAATACACGCTATGCTCTCGAAGGTGTCAAAAGTTTTGGATTCCATTTCTTGCACCAATAAATATGAGCAAATGTGTTTCTTCTGAGAAACGTAAGTTTACTCATGGTTATTTGCAGCTGTGCCCTTGCTGGGTTCCTCAACAGCAAAGGACGCAAACCTGCTGATGTCAGCTATTCAATGAAAATAACTCGTTTGAATCTCTAATGATGAGGAGTCAAAGAAATGTCTGTCAAGTAATAAAACTCAAGCGCATGTTCAGTGACTAAGCTCAAATAATGAATGACAAAACTCATTTATATATCTAATGAGTAAATTTAAATAATCAATATTGAGCTGTTAATAATCAACTCATTTGCTAATCTAATAAGTAAATTAACAATATTCGATATTGAGTTTTTTATGATAAAACTTGTTTTCGTATCTAATGAGTAAGTTCAAATAAATAGATATTGAGTTTATAATGAGCAAACTCAATTACATTCTTAATAAGTAAATATAAATGTATGGATATTGAGTTCCTATTGACCAAACTCAATTACATTCCCAATGAATAAATTCAATAGAATCGATATTGAGTTTCCTATAACCAAACTCAATTGCAATCCTAATGAGTAAATTCAATAGAATCGATATTGAGCTTTTTATGACCAAACCTAATTGGATTCCTAATGAGTGAATTCAAGAGAATATATATTGAATTTTTAATTGCCAAACTCACTTGCATTCCTAATGAGTAAATTCAATCGAATCGATATTGAGTTTCTTATGACCAAACTCAACTGGATTCCTAATGAGTAAATTCGATAGAATCGATTTTGAGTTTTTCTATGAGCAAACTCAATTGCATTCCTAATGAGTGACTTCAATAGCATCGATAATGAGTTTCATATAATCAAATTCGTTAGACGTTGAGTTTATATTGAGTTTCAATTGACTCTATAGGAATACATTAGAAACTCAATTAAAACCTATTGATAATTTTTGTAAGGGATCGGTTGAGGTTCGAGTTCGACCAGGTTAGACTTTTTAGAACTTTTATTGAAAAGCTCGAAAAAGTTCGACTAGGGATTTGACTGTTATTCGCACGCGCAAAGAGATGCCTCAGTTGGCTTTGGATTGGATGGTGATGACCAAATGATCAAGTCGAACATTCGACTGTTCGTAAGGTTAGAACTGTTTGATTGTTTCGGTAATATAGCAAGAGTAAATTATTAACCTTTTGGTTATTAGATGGCAGTTCCGTTGATTGTAATTATTTATAAAATAAAACAAGCTATTCCGTGAAAACATTTCCTCTAAACCTAGACATGCTTGTATAGGAGTTTAATCACACTGTCCAAAATGTCGAGCCTTTTAGAATCTCGTCTAAAGTACGGAGGTTCATCGAACCAGTCGAACTTTGAGGTTCGACGTAAAAATCTGGTTCGACGAAAGTTCGTGATATCCCTAGCTGCAATATATCTGTAGGAGAAGCTCCGCCTCCAAACCTCAGCGAAAAATGGCGCTACTATATAAATGCGCAATTTTTCTAGCGTCACAGAATCGGACAGCGAGAAACGGTCGCTTATATTACAACATGCATTTGCTTGGAAATAGGAAACATGAAGTAGGTGTAGCGGCGCACAACAACGGAGAGAAGGAAAAGGAACGAACAACACACGACATATTTTTACAGCTTTCTTTGTGGTTTGTTCCTCTCCTAAGCATTCCTTGTTTTTCGTTATTGCATTTACATTATGTTTCTTCTTTCGCCAATTAGCCCAGCTACCAATTTTAATACTTTATTCCGCTTAGCAGTAATATACTATGGGATGGCTATAGTTCTGCTCTTTCCTTCAGTGTGGGCGAAGCCTCTTTTGTATATCTTAGGTTGCAAAAAACTCATAGCGACGAAAAGGTGCGAATGGTTCTTTCAGCACCCAGTGGAAAGTTTATGAGGGTGGTTTCAAAACGCAAGCGAGCAACAAAGTGGAGATGTTTATTTTTATATTTATTGTATAGAATGCGATGATCTCCGAGCAGCACGGGTAACATGTGTGCTTGGGTATCCGTCTAAGTAATGCGATTAAATGTCGTGAACAAGTGTTGGAGCTAGAAACCTGTGCAACGTTTAATCACTTAGAAGTACAAAGATGTTTTTGAGTAATTTAATTATGTTAAATGTCCCGTTGTTGGATATATGGGACTACTTTCAACCGTTTATCATAAAACGGCTCTTTAGCATTTCAATAAAACAAATTACTGGCGAAAGCGAAAAAAAACCGGTCTTTAGAAACGTGCGACCGGTAACCAAAATCGTAAATATTAAAACCGTAAAAGACTGAAACGAAACCGATATGAACAGAAAACGTAAACCATAACCGTGACCGAAACGTTATATTTTTCGGGTTGAGTCCCTGCTGTATTTTGTACTAATGCAGTAGAATCACGTACGTTATACAACTAAAGGGACATTTTAGAGTTGATAATCGTCAGGATAATTTAGAACATTGCACAAACATTTGTTTGACAATTTTAATGAGTAAAATGAACATATTGTTCAATATATAAACTTACTGAGCGTTGTCAGAAGCAATAAATCTGTAAATTTTAGAAGTAATTGCAGCCAGGCTTATACAAGATACTCACTAAAAGTATTAAAAAGTTACTGAGTACCACAAAAAAAGTAACTGAGTACTAAATACTCAAATACTCAAGTAATTGAGTAAAGTACAAAATACTCCAAGAAAGTAACTCGTTACTTTCAAGATACTTTCAAGTTACAGTTTTCTCTGCAATTCATTGTCAAGCACAACCGAAATCAGAAAAATTCTTCCTCCCAGCTGCTATGGAATCTCCTGGAAATCTCTTAGCAAGACTGCGGCTGTCACTTAGGCTTCTAGGAGACCCCAAGTAACTACGAATGAAACAAAATAAAAACGTCATTCAATCAACCTTTATTCACTTGCGAAAATGAAAATCAAAGCGCTATTACCAAAAAGCTTCGTTCCCTCGCAGGAAAAGCTGCTTTTCGAAATTCGTGTCCGATAGTCTCTCCCTGTTTTTTTTAAACACATGTCCACCGATGCTGAGTAGCCGTTCGACGAACGCGCTCGAAGGCACCACGACGTTGTTCCGAAGGAAGAGTTCGTGAAGAGTGGGGTATATATGCATGCACTGCAGGCACGTAGCCAGGATTTTGATTTCGGGGGGGGGGGGGGGGGGCCCGCCCATGGCAAAATGCTGTATGAGGGGAGGGGGAGAGGAGGTCCCAGCAAAATGGAAGATTTCGGGGGGGGGCCCGGAGCTGTGGGCCTCCCCTGGATACGTGCCTGATGCACTGTATTACCTGGCACGAAATGTATCTGTAATGGCAGGACTCCTAGCCAAAATAATTGAAGTTCAATATTTTCCAAGTTTCCCGCCTCTAAAGAAGGTAAAAAAATAGAATGTAACTTAAAAATAATGTTAAAATGAGTACAAGTTACTTGAAAAAGTATTTAAGTTAGAGTACTAAATACTGACGTTCGAAAGTATTTGCAAGAAATACTTATAAAAGTATTTAAGATACAGTAACTTGAGTAGAGTATTTAAGTTACGTACAAGTCTGATTGCAGCACATGTGAAACGTGGGTGCGCTAAAGTTATCCCTCGTGCAAAAGGCGCAAGGCTGGTATGTGGATGATAATTTTATTATCCGCACCTACCATGTAAAATTATCAAAAATCAACGCATACCGAGCAGCATCGTCTAAATGTGCACGGTTTGGTCGTTTTTATGAATTCGTTCATCTTTTGAAATTCGGGCACCCGCGCCTCGCCAGGGAACCTTTTGAGGACAACTCAGTTCCCAACTAAAGGCGAAATAAAAAATGTAAAGCCCCCGAACACATTCAGGAAGTATGGCAAATACTTCAACGCGAGACCTTTTAGATCAAACCGGTCTGAAAGCGGGATGGTTCGGCAGTTTTTACGCGTTCGTTCATATTTTGAAATCTGTGGACACGCGGCTTCGCCAGGGGACTTTTGGAGAACAACCGGGTCCCCAGCTAAAGGTTGAATATAAAATGCAGGGACATCGATCTCACCCTGGTGCTATGACAGATACTCCAAAATTAATCCCTTTTGAAAAAGCTTTTCTCAAAATCAGGATGATTCGGTTGTTCTTATGCATTCGTACATGTTTTGAATATTGGGCACACGCGTTTCATTCAGGAACATCTTGAGGTCGGTCGAGTTCGTTACTGGTGACGAAATGTATGATTTTGGGGTTTTAACTACAAGCTGCCGCTATAGAAAATCTAAAATTAGCCATCCTTGAGAAAGCTTGTCTCGAAGTGGACATGTGGTCTGACTGTTTTCATGCATTCGTCCATCATTTCAAATCTGGGCACCCGGAACTTGTCCGGGGACGTTTTGTAATCGACCGACTTCTCAACTCGCGACGAAATATAAAATTTAAGGACGCTCACTACAAGTCGGTGCTTTCGCACAATATTGGGCTTCTGCTCTCTTCGAGGAATGTGATACCAAGTCAGATATTTAAATACGCTCTTCTATCGACTTTTGTAGAGCGCAGCTCTTAGGCGCCCGTTTCCGGCTTGAGCGGCGTCGGCGTCGCCGTCGGCGTAACCGCGCGGTGCATTATGGGAAATGTCCTATAATGCACCGCGCGGGGACCCTTGTGACCACTCGTGACTTCATATGTGACGTCACGAGGGTCCCGCGCGGTGCATTATGGGACATTTCCCATGATGCAACGCGCGGGGAGGAGGAGGAAGGAGGAGGAGGAGGAGGAGGAGGGGAGGAGGACGAGGAGGATGGGGATGAGGGAGAAGGACGGGAGGGGAGGAAGGTCGGGTAGGCAGGAAGGAGGGGAGGCAGAGGAGGGAGGAGGAGGAAGGGGAGGGAGGGAGTGAGGAAGGAGGAGGGGAGGGAAGGTGGAAGGAGGAGGGGAAGAGGAGAATGCAAGAGGGGAGGAGGAGGGATGAGGAGGAGAGGAGGGAGGGGAGGAGGGAGGAGGATGAGAGGAGGGGAGGAGCTTGAAGGATGAGGGGAGGAGGAGGGGTGAAGGAGGAGGAGGGAGGAAAAGACGAGGAGGAGGACGGGAGTAAAAGGACGAGGTGGAGGAGGAAGAGGAGAAAGGAGGGGAGGAGTAGCTGGGAGGTTGAGAAGGTGAGGAGGGGAAGAAGGGGTATACCCTCCCCTCAGTATCCTTCCCTCCTCCTTCTCAAGAGCTGCGCTCTAATTCGGCGTTACAGGGTGCTGTAAACGTCTTTCATTTTTAGGGGCGAAGCTCCTTAGGGTCTAGCCTTGTCCGTCCGTCCGTCCGTCCGTCCGGCGTCCGTGCTCACATAAAAAGAAAAAATGTTTGAGCAGTCGACAGGATTCGAACCTGTGCGGGGGGACCCCAACGGATTTCTAGTCCATCGCCTTAACCACTCGGCCACGACTGCGGGACGAGTAGGGGGCTCTGAGATGTGGTAGTAACTCAAGAGCTGGGGTTTCTGTCATGGATGAAACGTTGCATGTAGCCGCTCAACGTCTATACAGGAGAGGGCGCTGCGGTAAAATGCGTATATAATCGCGTTAAACTTTGCATGCATTGGCTCAACGTTTATAGACGAGAGGGCGCTGCGGTCAAATGATCAAATGCCTATATAACCACGTTCCATACCACACATTCTCTTTCTGACATGGACCGTTGACTTAGCGGTGGAGATGCCTTCCCACGGATTCTAGCGGATCCAAGCTGATCCGCTAGGAGAACCACTGTCTGCATTTCACCGACCATAAAACAGTAATAATGAAGTCGAAACGCAACCCGGAACTCAGCAGTACCTATGAGCAATAAAAAAATCAGCACCATCAGCACTACCTATGAACAATAAAATCAGTATCATCAGCACCACCAGAGCTTCGCCCTAATCAACATCATTCACCACGTGGAGATGCGGTCATTTTTTGCTGCGAATACGCAGGTCGATTGGGATAATTATTTTAATGCAAACATTTAGTGTCTCCTTAAATATTACTTTTTAAATGTGAATGTTTTATTTCACAAGAGCAATCATCATATCATAAATCGTTTATTCACCGCAGTGCTTCCATTCCTTACAATAAAAATAACTGTTATATCACATAACGTCAATAATTAAAAAGATACATTTGAAGACGTTTTTTTTAAATAATTGTATTCTCTTGTAATATACAACAGCTATTTCGTTTGCTAGTTTATTGATATACAATAGCAGACTACTGGAAATGATCGTAAACTGCTAAATAAGAACGAACCTACCTTTTTTGTCAAATTTGTTTGAGGAACCCAAGAATATTTTGAGAAAAAACAAAATGTGCCCAGCACAATATTGATTATTCTGTTTGACTGCAGTCGTATAAAAATGTTTTGTATTTTGTTATATTTTAAATCGTGGTCGTGTAAACTTCACTGTTTCTAAATAAATTGAGTGAGGTGCCTCGGGAATATATTTTTCTGCAGATGTAATGCACATCTTAGACACTACAAAAATTGCAATACTTTTGGGGAGAGATTCTATCTAATTTATACAATCATAACGAGTTTTATGTATACAAGGTTAAGCTATACACTTCGATTAACTTGGATATTATCCGAAGTGGCACTGCATCAAGATGTTTATTCGACTGAGGAACATGCAGTTTACACGTCATTCTCTTGAAATGTTGTCACAATAGCGGTATATTGCCACAAATGACAAAGGATGAGGCGGCAAATAACTGAAGAAACTAAACGTTTAATGGGGCGAACTTGTGCCCAAAACAAAATAGAGAAAGGCTATCGTCGCAGGCGTCGATGTCGGCGAAACAGCAGGATCGAGCGCTAGGGTGAGACCGACTCGAGAAGGTTGCGGCGGCCTCTTATCCAGAGTGCGTCGCTATCTCGAAGATTCGGCAAAGAAGGTTCGAGCGTCGCGCGAACGGGGCGAGAATGAACACGCACTTTCTGGAACACGAGAGCGGGAATAAATGATACGTCCGCAGCAAGAATAAATGAAAACCCTCTAGAAGCCCGTGACCGAGCGTTACTTTCTCGGCCCTGCGCGCGGCAATTTGATGGCATGGAGTGGTACCATGGCAAATTGTTTATAACCTAACGTTTCGGTGTTATGACCACATCTCTACCGGGCTTCCGCGAGAAAACCGAACCCTGTTTTTCGCATCGAAAAATAAACTAGACATCGCGGAGAGCTCAAAATCCTTTAGGACGTAGCCTTCGCCATTCGAGCAAGATGCCAAAGTTTCAGCACGAACTGTTACCTTATTCAAAGGTTATGAGGGATTTTCTAAAATATTTAATAACGAAAATAGGGCCTATTTTCTCCCGTTTTCGGTTCTCTGGGGCCTTAGAGCTCTGTCGGCCGCCAGTTTTCCATTTAAATTTTGAGAAAATCGCTTATAAAGTTTGAATGAGGAAACATTTGGTGCTGAAAGGGTGGCATCTCGCTCGAACGGCTGGGGCTACGTTCTGGCGTAGTTTGAGCTCTCCGCAATGTCTAGTTTATTTTTTGCTGTGCGAAAAACTGGGTTCGGTTTTATCGCGGACAACCGTTATATAAACACAAAGGCTTTATGCGAGCACTGCCGTAACTCCGCTAAGAGATGGTTCAAGCATACGATGCCACTAATATCTGGGGATGCTTGTTCGATGTCCTTAACTATTTTTCGTGCTTCGGTAGAGACAAACTGTCCTTACGTGCCATTTGACATAAATTTAGTGTAGTCAAAAATTTATGCAAATTGTAGGGAATCGTGCTGCACACGTAAAACGTTATGGCATCACACGCGTGTAGCGATACTCTGAGTATCCAGACGCCGAGCGCCCACGTTCACGGCGCTCTTCACCAGATAGTTTAACGCGTACGATGTGTGCGATTGATAGTGGTACCTAGAAATGAAGCGATGCTATAGCGTTAATCGGGCTGATAAATCTGGCGATCTTTTAGTCTTCCATACTCTTGAGCTCCTCTCCTTAATGCGCACAGGTGGTCGAGCTCATCCTCGCCCACTTCTTTGGTCACGTGACCTCCCCTTTGACCAATCTGCGTCGAGCACCACACTCCTTCTCTCCACCCGTCAATCAAAGTGCATCGAGCCTCGCGGCCACGCCTTTATCTGGGTTTCACAAAATGTCGAACACCTTATCAAAGAACGTTTCACGGTAAAATGCCAAGCATGATGTTTCACCATGCTTTGGTCAAAGCAGGAGATGATTTTCTAAGTCTAAGCATAATTTGGGTCTCTTAATTCGACGTGTTTCCTACCGATTTTGCAGCGATTGTCTGTCCCAAGTGGTTCGTGGGAAAGTAGACGCAGAAGATGTTTTAGAGTGCGGGAAGCCTCCATACAACGGCTGCTTCCTCTTTCTAATCCGTTTACGTTGCTGCCAGCACTTCTTGCATTAGCGAAAGGAGCAGGTGTAGCGACTGCTTTCCGCTGCTCGCTGTTTTTGTTCGAGCGACCACGGACGGCGGCACGTCTGTTTTCGCATTTCATCAACGAATAAAGAAGGACAAGATCTAGGTTGCCGCAATGTTTTGACAACAGCTGTACAATCAGCGCCGATTCTAGTACCACTACCAGGTGTCCGCTAAAAACATTTGCGGAGATTGTAGTACCGCAACAATGAACTAGGCATGCCGAACGTTTTAATCTCCGACCATATGCTGCGCTAGTCGTCCGGACCAGGCGCTAATGTTTCCGATCTTTTCGTTTTGTGGTTCAAAGGCTGTAGGCCATTTTCTGCAATGCTTAATGAGAAAATGAGACTCGTTTCCAGTACTAGAAACCGTTAATTTTTGTCGACTTCAAAAATCCCCAGTTCCTCCATGAAAATGTTTTGGAAATGGTTTGTGCCTTTTCACTCAAATAATGGCAAGCGCTGAAACATTCTTATCTAACCGCCAACATCAGTGCGTACATTTCAACGCAGACCGAGCGTTTGGGATACGTACATAAAGTTTGCGACAAAAAATCCTCTTTATGTTTGTTTTGGTTTTCTTGATGCGGAAATCTTGTAGATGCGTTTAGAGGTTTGATATACTTCAGCTGTGAATCATACTGGCGGTCCGCTAAATGTGACGGCCACAAGCGACGGCATTATCAGAGATGTGACCATGCTAAACGAGCTTGAATTCGTGAATGTGTAAAGAGCTTGTTGTAGACAATTTCGAAAATAGCCTTCTGTGCGTGGCCATCTCAGTGCACTGGTCCGTGTGTGAAAGGCGTTTTGAGGATGCGCAGTTGCTCCCTTCAGCGGAACATCTGACGTTGTGCATACGTTCACAGCCCGGTGTCTCAGTACTTTTCATCTGCGTGAGAAACGCTAGAAAGAAGTACAGCAGGTGGGTGTGCCAACTCCCGCATCGGTTGTCAATCTTCGGTTCCCTCGTATCGTGAACTGGATGAGCTTCGAAGCGGTATGCGTTTACGTAGTCAGTACTAAGCGTTGTAAGGGAAAGACATTCTAGTAGTCGTTACTGCGCCGGCAAAAATGCTCGCCAACAGCGGGAACCAGTTCCACCGTACCCGAAACGAAGACGGACCCCTAGCTGTACGAATCATTTGTGCAGTGGCCTAGCATATTTTTGAAGGGTTCTTGACTTCAAAAATATCTTTCGAGGTGTAGGATCGACGAAGGATGCGCGGGTGGTCCTTTAGTACTAGAGAAAATTGGCTGATAGGAAAACGTTGACGTAAACACTGCCCGTGGTGGGCGACCTCAAGAGGAAGGCGTACGTTACGACTCGTGGTTAGGAACGCGCGTTTTTAACCAAGAGAATTGGGACGTACGCCCCGTGCCGGGAGAACGCGGTGGTTCTGGCTGGCGCCACTTACATCAGTGCAGTTTCAAAAATTTTGAGGGCGCTGTTGAATGATGTAATATGTCCCTTTTTTGAACGTGGGGAGAAGGACCAGCATAAATGGCTAGTGTGAAGTTAGAGCTATAGGTTCAGACATTGTAAGATACCTTATGATTATAATGCAATTAAATGTAAGTGAAGATACCTTCCCTTGGCTCTTCACAGGTGAATCAAAGAAAAATGTTTCACTTATGAAAAAATGTCCATATCACTTGGGAATAGATATTTTCCCAGACGATTGTCAAGCAGAAGTAACAAGTCATCAACATATCGGAGCCCTTTTTCACATCATGTCCAAGGGCATGTTCAATGCCACAATCAACATAGGCAAGAAAAATATCTCTGAGGACAGGCGCTACTGACGAACCCTATGCCTACTCTAGAGCTTTGGAAAACAAACTTCGTTATGCCGTGCTATGAACGTAGAATTGAGATAAAATTGAAGTAGTTATAGAAACCACTCCAGTAGAAACACCGCTGAAGATTTGCGAAGGATAGTTCATCGTTCTCCTGAATATATAATTTTAAGAGTCAAGTAAAACGTAATGGGGAGCCAATAGAAAAGTTCCTGCACATAAATACTAAAGAGGCTATGGCTGCCATACCGATCTGCCTTCAAACCTTTCTCTCTGAATGTCGAACCAAGTAAGGGTCGTTGAGTCGCAGATCCGACAGGTGTTTTTGTAGATACGCTGATACTTGTTGCTGGCAGGTACCTCGCTTGGTGACTATGCCACGTAAAGGGCAGACGTCCGTGTGCGTCTTCGCGCTGAAGACAACTTCAAGATGTAAACCCTCACTTTTTTATCTTCCCAGCAATCTGGTTTAACGACAAGCTTTTACTTAACTGCACAGCCGCACAGCGTACCTTCTTCGGAATAGCCTGTACAAGGCGGAAGTATTTTTCACAGCAGCGTACGCATTTCCATCGTACACACCTTCCGGCACAACCACAAGGTTTCCGTCTTTATCTGTGTCCAAAACACGTATTCGATTCTCAGTTAGATAGTTGACCAGCAGTATCTGATCATTGACCTACGGGCCGCGCATTCCTGCAAGTCGATCCATACTTCACGGCACCCTTCAGTCAAGGTAGGCAGCTCTGAAGGACGCAGGGAAAGTTCGATGCTAAACTTCGGTCCAAGACCTAGTGTTTTACCAAAGTCAGGTAGAATTTCCACATGTAAATCAAACGGAAGTGTGATTAACCTCAGCCAGTTTTTTGAAGATGTGGTCGGCCTTGTGGACACAGAAACTCAGTGACGTCATTCAGGCACTTGCTCATTTCTATAAAAAGTCTACGCTGGCTCTGCAAGTTTTTCTCTTTGACATCACATACAGCCCAGAAACAAATAAAACAAAAACCGAGCTTGGTGCAAGTACTTTTACCTAAGAATTTTTGCAGATTCTTCTCCAATGTATACAGATGGTGCAATAAAGCCCGCCAGGCCCCGTAGGTGAACCGGACGCGTAAGTTGTTTTATATGCCATGAAGCTACCCTATCGCTGCATAAAGATTAAGCGGCTAGGTTGACCAGAAGAGTGAGGGTATTGAAGGGTAGATAGCAGATGAGTGAAGAAGAGCCTGACTCACAAGAAATGAACTGTAGAAGGATGGTGAGAGGGGCAAAAACAACACACTTTAATGAAGTCATCAAGGACTACTTCGGTTGTTTACCCTGAGGTGGTCTGTCGGGGTCCCATTGGCCTTGCACGCCTCATCTGCTAGGATAACCAGCTGGCGCTGATCCTTTGTGTTCGAGGCTCTGATGGCCGTATCCCAGGAGTTGAGGTGGTTTTGAAGCCGTACCGCATCTAGAGGTCGGCATTTTAAGCCCCTCACTCACACTCACCGTTACAGCTACACTCACCGCGCTATAAAAGTGCTTTTATGCATCTAAATCTCGCTGAGAATACTAATGCATCTTTCTGAAACAGTTGATTCCCAAAAACGATCGATTTCAAACCAGAACCAAGTCTTTCGTTGTCATAATCACCGGCACGAAGTATCACGTGAAAATATCGCGGCCCTGATTGGATGTAGCCGCTTCAAACGTCTTCGAATCGTTCCGAGTTGCTCGCTTGTTTCGAGCCGGACACGATCTCAGCAATTCGTGTCGATTTAGGGAAAGCTAGGGAACAACCCGCCAGTAACAGCAAAATTACTGAGAAAGTTGCTCCGTCTGAGGGTGTCTCACGCACTCACGTCCCTCACACCCCTCACGCACTCACCACCCTCACACTCCTCACGCACTCACCGCCCTCACGGCCCTCACACCCCTCACGCCCCTCACGCACTCATGCCCCTCACACACTCACCGCCCTCACGCCCGTCACGCATTCATGACCCTCCACCCCTCACGCACTCTCCGCCCTCATGGCCCTCATACTCCTCACGCACTCATGGCCCTCACACCACTCACCGCTCTTACGCCCCTCACGCACTCATGGCCCTCACAGCCCTCACGCCCCTCACGCATTCATCGACCTCATGGCCTCACGCACTCACGGTCCTCACACCCCTCACGGCCCTCACTTACACTCACACTCATGAATTTTCCTGGTTCAGAAACTCACTCACCCTCTCCTTATCTGTGAAGGTGAGGGTGAATGAGGGTCAGTGAGGGCTCTCATGAGTACTGGTTTGCCAAGGTATGTCTGCGTCTTGTGGTTTTGGATGTTTCGGAGAGTCCAGGAACATATGGTAGATGGTTCCTCGGTCCTGTTGACAGTTGGGTCATCTGGGTGAGGGGTTGCCCCTGGACTAAATCAGGTTGGAGTCTGGCTGGCGTTGGGTAAGAGTTGGTTTGGAGCAGGCGCCACTTTACCTGTTCCCTTTATCAAGCGAATGATGAGGTGGTGGTAGAGTGCGCCTTTGCTCCCGATAGTGAGTGGTGATGTTCTTGTAGGTCGTGAGTGGGGTGGGTGGGTCCGGTTGCTAATCTGGGTGTTCGTCCAATGAAACCATGGCACGGGCGTCAGCTTCTTCGCGTGCCAAGTGATGGGCTCGGGCATTACCATTCACTTCGGTCTCAGTATGGGACGGAGTCCAGATGTTGCTGATGGTCCGCTTCCCTTCACGTTGTTTGTGGGTGTCGAGGATGTGGTGAGCCTCCGGGCAAATGAGACCACATAAGTGTGCACGGCCGGCGTCTTGAGAGTCCGTGATAATGTAACGAGGGTGCTGGGTAATGGCCAGAACAATAGCCACCTGTTCTCCTATCGTTATTTTGTCTCCCATAGTTGTGTGTTGAGCTGTAACTTGTGGGGTATCTTGGTCATTGCATACCACTGCTACCACTTCACCGGTGGTGGCTAGGGCCGCGTCTGTGTATGCTACATTGTTAGGTTTTTTTTATTTTAAGCATCTTGTTGTGTGCTTTGGAAGGTGCTTCTCGCCTTCTCTTGTGCTTCGTGGGGTGCATGTTCTTGGGAAGTGAGCGGACGTCAATAAGGGACCTTCAGGTGGGTGGTGGTTTCTGGACGTTTCTTCGACATGAATGGATGGGGGTGAGATTGAGTTGGGAGAGGATGGCCCTTCCTGGAGGTGTTTTGTCGAGTCTGAATTGTTGGTTGACGCGGTGGGCCTTAAGGAATTCCGTGAGCGTGTTGTGGGTGCCCATCTCCATGAGCCTCTACGTGGATGACGAGGCTAGACGATATAGGGACGTTTAGGTGATTTTTGGAATAGTAGTTTCCAATCCGGGCTTATTCCACTTTGAGGAGATTCATGTAGGAAGCTGCCACGTAGGCTATGCGGGACATGGCGAAGGCTTGCACCAGGTGAAGGGTGTCTACTTCCCTCATTCCCTATACCTAGCGGTTACTCTTCGAATCATAAGGCCTAGTTGGTCCAATTGTTGCTTGAGCAGGTGGGTTTGATGAGCCTCTCTGTCGTTGGCTTGTATATGGAGGCCCTGGAGCCGGACTGGCTTGTCTGTCTTGTATATATCTTGGGCCATCTATGGTGAAGTAGACTTGTTGGACAGTGGGCTTTTGAGAGTTGCATGTCTTTATAAGAAGTAGTGTCTTCTGGGGTGCGCATCTGAGGCCCGCGGTGTGCACATGTTTGGCAATGACGTCTGCATCTTCCTGGCGTGCATCTCGGAGCTAAGTGCTTCCAGGGAAGTCCAAGGTTTGGGTGTCCAGGTAAGGTAATGTCAGGTCCGCGTAGAAGGCGACCTCAGTGATTGGGGATGTGTTGTAGTTTCTGCGGGAGGTGGAAAAGAGTGACAGAGTGAAGAGAGAAGTGGAGAGATGACTGCCTCCTTTTTGTGGGGCGCCCCTGTCACCGATCTGGAAGGTGTCGGACTCCATGTCCCCTATCTTGATTTGTGCTGTCCGTCGGGTTAAGAAGGATTGAATGTGGTTGTAGGTGCACTTGCCAGTCAGTGTTGTTGAGGGTAGAGAGGGATCCCATCATGGGGCACGTTCCTAAACGCCCCTTTGAGGTCCAGTGCCAATATGCCTCTCTGGGTGTTCCAGGTAGTCTTGTCGAATACGTCCTTTTTTAGTTGGAGGAGGATGTCTTGAGTACACAATGTCGCCGCGAAGCCAACCATGTTATGTGGGAGAGCCCCTTGAGCGCGCGACACTTGAGCGCCGACGTTAGAGCGCGCGACACGAGGGCGCTGTGACAGTATGCGCTTGACACTAGAGCGCACGTCACGAGAGACGCATGACCAGCTGAGCGCGCGACACGAGAGCTCACCTTGAGGTTGAGCGAACACCGCAAATTGTATAATGTACCCGCGGCTCCACGAAGAGAACAAAATAGTGCGACTCGATCGGATCGGAGCACTGGTGATTTTTGCTTGATTAAATATGTCTTTAATAAAAAATTAAAAAAATAAAACGGGTACGGCTCTTTCTAACCAATTGTTTACTGACATCAAACAGCATCGAACAGAAAAGGGAGCAGGGGATTGGGGTGGGGCATATAGGTACCGGGAATATCTTTATTTGGGTGGAGCAACGAGTCTAAGATTTCTTCAGGGTGCTGTGGCACGCCTCTGGGATATACTATAAATAGTTTACTTTTAGCCATATTTGCATTTGGTCTATTCTTGACAGGCATTTGGGCTCCGATCTATTTTGTGGCTATTTAGATGTCCTTCGCATAGTTTTAAATGGTATTGTAACGTCCATGACCGTAAATGAAGAAAGCTCACCGCTAAAAAAACTACCAGTGAAAAAACTCATCGAAGGAAAGCTTAGCGCAACGTTATCGGATGCAGAGCTTTGTAGCCTTCTTGGCGGACACATGGAAAACTCTCCCCTGCAAATCGGTGAGATATAAAATCAAAGAGCTAGTGAAGCTGGTGGTCAGCCGCAATATTTTTTTCTGCGGAAACGGACGCTACAGATATTTATTTTTTCTGCTGTCAGGTTTTGCACACTTCAGGTTTGGCATTCTCGCAATGCCGACAGCCAGACAGCCGCCAGCAGCAACTCGCCAAAATCTTCAGTGCCATAAAAGACGCGGTGCCCGGAACAAGTGGTTCCGGTCCGGTCGGGCCACTCGCAGGATCACAGCGCTCCATTGACGGGTGCTCTAAGGACACGCGAGCAAAACTCTCTGCGCTCTCGCTGAGTCGCGCGTTAACGCCGCCAGCGCTTCCTCGAGTCGCGCACGCTAACGTCGTGGC
>JAZHYW010008717.1:0-69800 GCA_037355805.1 Ixodes ricinus | reverse complement strand
AAGAGAACGAACTGCATGACCTCGCGCTCTTGGCGCTGCTTTAGTGGCTTCATCAGCCCGTAGCGTTGGTGGCGCTCTGAACTAAGGTAAAGTAAAGTAAATAGTCAGATTCTAGGGTTTTACATGCTGACGAAACAAAAATCATCAACATGCCCCAGCAAAAAAAAAAATAAAAGAAAATAATAATAATACTAAATGGAAAATTTGTGACGTGCTACCGAAATCTTAGTTAGCCTCCGTCAGATTGCGGGCACCTCGGCCGGTATTCAAACCCGACAAATAGGAATACATAAACCAGCGCTTTGGACCAGAGCCACTGAGATGTTCTAATGTTTTGTGTTTTGTTTTAATATCATTGCCACTTAAAGGCCACCAAAATGGTTGTGAAACAATAAATAGCCGAACCACACCGACAAGCCTAGTTCGACCGCGAAAAGGATTTCTGCAACCGATAAAAAACGTTCATTGGTTTTTGCATACGTGCTGAAATCCCAGCAGGCGGAGTCGCTTTCATGACGCCCATTTAATTTAGATCGCGTCAGGCATGTGTACCGACCAATGATATCTATGACAATTTGCTGGATCGCGTCTGCCCGCTCTGCGAATGCGGCCACTGTCTGCCATCGTTTTGGAAGAGTTATATTATCTCTAGCCACACCATAGTAGTATGGTGGCGCAATCTATCGCCCATTAGATAGGGTACACGTTTTCTACTTATGGCTGAAGTGTCGCGGGGCGAGTTCGTGGAAACCTTGGGAATAAATAAATATTTTTCACCGAACGTATCCTTGCACGCCAGGATAGCCACAAAACACTAAATACTTACTTACCAATGGTAAGTTCTTGTCTTTTCGCGATCGGGGCGATTTGAACAGCGCGCCGCACAACATGACGGCATAGTCGACCTTCCTTTGTCGCATCCACTGAGCCTCAAAAATCTGGTTCGTCGAGCGACTTCAATCAAGCACGAAATATCTCCCACGGTGCAGTGTACCGTCGGCTATTTTTCATGGCAGTCTGCCGTCACAGCGCTGTCCGCCATATTACTATATGGCTAGATATAATATTCGCAACTCCGGCGACCTATGGGGGCGCCACCATCAAACAAACATGGCGGCTGGGAACAGGTCGCGTCGGCTCGGCCGCGCCGCCTGAACGAGTGGCGCATTCAATTTAACAGATTTTCTTTTGATTAATGCCATATTTTATAGGTATTTTAACTGCGACGGTTAAGTGTAGCCGGTGCACATAAACTTGCAGAGCATAGTTTTATTTTCCCGGTGATTTTTGTTATTTTCATGTCATACTTGTGTTTCGGAGATTTCGTTCAAAGCCGAAACTATTGGCTCCAGAAAGACGGTACTAGACTCTAATCAGTTTTGATCATCTAATGAAAGTGGCGATGACTACAAAATTGTTCCACCGAAAGTGATTTTCAGCCTGAGCCAAGGAGCACATTAACCCGCTGGCGCCCCACTAAGCAGCTGGTACTCGTATTTCAATTCAGGTTTTAGCAGCAATCGAGAAGTCATTTTGACGAATGTGCGGGTTATGTATTATATTACGTACTATGTCCCACTAAAGCGATATAGTATATTTTTCAAAATGAAATGTGAGCTTAGTTGACTAGCTATTAGGTGAACTCCTGAATGAAAGTACATTTGACAGACAGTGAGATACTACTGAAACTCAGCCGAATGGTTCTAGCCGGCACCACGTAGACGAATGCGGACAAACTGAAGAGAGTCTTCATCGGAGGTTCACGCGGAACCCCACTGCATTGAACTTGACTTCGAATCCTGAACGGTGAAATTGAGTATTTTTTGTGGCCGGACAACCTGAGCAATGTAGACGTATATTGCTGCTGGCTTCAACGGGATGTATAATATAAATATTGGAGGCGCGATAGATCATATTGTCGTGACAGCTTTTAACTTTGCGAGACGCGTTTCCCATCTTTTGAAAGCAGATAATTTCCCTCATTAATCGTATGCAGCGACCAGGTTTTCTGGAATCAAGCAATTGCGAAATCAGCACAACTCCTTCGGTGTGGTCCAGAGGCTTTTTCGGCGAAAAACAGCCAAGATCAACAGCCAACGCACCGACCGGCGTGGGTGGCTCAATCTTGAAGCTAATCGAACACAACCAAACTCAAGAAAAGCAGCTATCGAACCTTCCCATTCACTTGATTGCAACATTGGTGTTCCCTCCAATGAACCACCTCGTCTGTCGTCCTCAGTCCACTGTTGTACATCCCTATAAAGAAACCACTTATCAGTTATCAAGTAGTCGTCACTTTAAATGGGATTCGAAACAGACAAGAAATCAAAACGTTTCTACGCGATCCCCCCCCCCCCCATCCAAGAAATCAAAAGCACGCGACCGTGTGTTGTGGAGTAAACGGGATTTTAAACACCTGATGGAAGCAAACAATCTACTGAGGCTTCACCACATTAATGCACACTCAGGCAAACTTAAGAAATATTCGGACCTTCGTCAAATTACATTGTTCGCCATCGCGCTGACAACACGTACGTGTCCGCGAAAGCCGCCAGAGACACGGAGACGCGCAAAGCGCTGTTCCGGCTGGTTCCCGGTTTTCCCGCTTGGTGGCGTCTGTTTTCTGGAGTCGCGAATAACTTTACAAAAAAGATGGCCGACCGTGGCCTCTATAACCGAGGCCACATTCCTGTGCCTAGGCGCTATGCAAACACGATCCAGCAAATAGTCACAAAGATCAGCGGTTCCAACGCACAGTAGAAAGCGCTCAAAAGCAGCTGTGGTGCACCCGCAGCCTCGCGCTTGTTGTTCTGACATCTCTGGCTCACTCACTGCGGGCACCCAGGCATCTGACACCCTGACATCTGGCGCTTTTTACGTCTTTCACGTGGCGTTCATCAAGCATCAAGAAGAATGCGAGAGATTGGTGTTCCACGCGCCGCACGCGCTGGCGTCAGCAGTAGTAATTTTTCTAAAACAAATACCTAAAACAAATGGAATCTTGCACGCGCGTTTGTCAACGCGTTATTTTGGTTATTTACTTTGAATTTTTTATGCGGGGAAGGCGTGCGTGTGGATGCGTGGAACGCCGATCCCTGCATTCTCCTTGATGCTTGGGTAATATAGACCCCTTGCAGCTGCTGTGCATGGGCGCCGCCATAACCGACCTTCAGTTTTTGTTTCCTCTTATTCCGTTAGCTTCAATTCATCATTACCAGAGCAGGCCAGATCATTGCCATTTTAGATTTTATTGTGTCCTTCTCCTCAGCATGGTCCTTTGTTGAGGCTCGTCAACGCCCGCTTCTGTGGATCGGTATCTCGGTAAGACAAAGAAGGTCATCAATGGCGGCTGTAATCTGGGGCGTGTGCAAAGCATCTATAGCAATAGGTCTATTCACATCAAGCTATTCTTGAACACGCGTCGTCATCTGTATTTTATAGACGCTTTACAGCAGCTGTACATGGGCGCCGCCATAACCGCCCTTCAGTTTTTGTTTCCTCTTATTCCGTTCGCTGCACTTCATTCTTACCACAGCAGGGCAGGTTATTGCCACTTCAGGGGCTACTACGTCCTTCTCTCCAGCTTAGGCCTGTGTGGAGGCTCGGAAACGTCCGTTTCAGTGGCTTGGCATCTCGGTAAGACAAGAGAAGGTCGGCTATGGCGGCTCAATCTGGCGCGTGTGTAAAGCGTCTATATAAAAACTGCAACTTGCTGTAACTGAATAGGGCGAGTTTAAGGTCTAATAACATTCTTCACGTGTAATATATCGATATGGAAATTCTGGAAATGTAATATCGAAGGATGCTTAGTAATTTAATGACTCGTAATTTGGTTAGTGGACGTGATTTTGTTTTACAAAAACGATGAAATATACAATTTTAAACTATACTTTTTTATATATAATTTATTTGTAGAGTTTGTTGCTTCCTTTTCTAATTAATAATATCCAACGGACCGTTCACGTGAATTGTCGTGGACGATGGGATGTTATAACTCGAGAAATATTTTTTTCAATATTAGCGACTGTGCTTTATTGAAAGCTGAATAATAAACGAACTAAAATAATCATAATATCGAGACATTAAAGGAATGCTGCAGAACCGAACATTTCAGTGTCTATAATAAGCGGCGCGCTATCATTTCATGAGTCAGCAGCCCCTGGTGTGCGCGAGCACACGCAACAAAATTGACGTCATCATATCCCCTATTCACGCTTAAAGGGACCATGAAATGACCCTTTTACTTTTGCCAGATAACTTTTACATTAAACCTTCAACGTTCACTGAATGCCGAACAGGCATCCGTTTTCGTCTCGGTTCATTAACTTCTACACAAAAAAATAATGAAATATCGACGTTTTCTTTCTCTCCAACTGACCGCAAAACAAGTTGCGGCGTAATTTTGACGGTCGTGACGTACGCTGGGACAGGAACCAGAAGTTCTCTCGGCAGTAGGAGAATGGGAGCGTTAGCGGAGGCGAGTTGGGGGTGCGCCGGTAGGTTTTACTGCGCTGATGTCACCGACGTATTTTCTGAATCGGCGCCTCTCATCGCCGCGATAGCCATGGACACATCGCAGCTGAGCGAAATTCAATGAGATATGTTGCGCTACAGCGACAGCATGGGACTAGTCTCATACGCCGGTATGCCTGTTGGGAAGTGCGGCGAGTCTTCCGGTGAAGACTCCAGAAGTCAACCCAACTGTCATTGTTGGTAAAAGGCGGCCCGTGTCAGTCGTTTGCAAAGTGACGTAGATGGAAACAAATCGCCGCGGCGTTTTTCGTGGCCTCGGAGATGCAGGAGCGAGGCGACGTTAAAAAAGATACGTTTGAGCTACGACAGTGTCAGCAAGAGCCACGTAAATACCTGTTCACACTCGGAGCGGACGCGCGCGTTTGATGGAAGTGCTGTATTCGCGCTGTTGGTGAGCGCTTCGGGACCGATCTTTTACGATTGCAACTCGATACTGACGTGGCACTCGGCAAAGGAAGGTTGGCCCGGCATTGCACGTAGCTCCCACGAACTTTTATAGCTCGACAGTGACGTGCAGTCGTGTCAGAATAAAAATGGCATACCAATAACAAAGTGTACATACCGTGTTACGAAGGTAATCCATACGGCGTTTATTCGAGCTCTATATATCACACAAAACAAGTAGATAGAATCGACGAGACGACAGTGTTCGTCAACACTGCCTCGGAAAACAAGGAGATGACAAGGGGAAGAGATTGACCTCACCTGTTAATCTAAAATTGAGGTCAGCGATCAAACTATAATACGGGAAGGGTCCACAAGGGTCGCGCGGGCATATTCCATTCAGCACGCCAGCCGGTCGTGGGCACTGTCTTGGTCAAGTACCGTCGAAGCAAACGCTGCGCCTGCTAGGCCTATATTCTGCGCAGCTCGCTGGTCGGAGTAGGTGGATTCGTGACCGTCGTAGCTTCTCTCGGGTGTTTCGTGGATCCAGCGTTCTTGTTCGTCGTGGTCTGTTTCAAGTACTTTTTTCTTGCTGCTTGAAGTCGGGACGCGCGAGAAGAACACGTAAAAAATAAACGTTCGTTGGTCGTCGTGACCACGGTGACCAAGCGACGCTGTCGGCCATGCTGATTTGATCGTAAAAAGGACAGCTCCGTAGCTGGCTCTCAGCTTCGTTTACCACACGATAGATGGCGCTTGGCTCTCAGCATTATCAAATTTGGCAATTTTCGCCACACATCTCTAATTATGCTACGAAATGTGGATCTGAATATTATTTAACAAAACTTTTAGGAAACATCTGCCGGCTATTTATTGTTTATGATCGCGGTGCTGGTGAGGTAGGCGCTTACCCAATAGGCGACGTGGATTCGCCTGACGTGCTGCAGTTCCGCGGATGCATAGCAGTGAAAAGGCAGAGAGCTTTCGAAGGAAAGAAGGTGCAAAGGAGTCCAGTTTTCTTTTAAAAGTTCTATAGCAAATAATTTTTTTGGCTCCCTACTTTTGTGTTTTTGTGTTTCTTTTCACACCTTTTACGACGTCCGGTGGATGAAATTCGATTTCAGAATCGTTTCATGGTCCCTTTAACAAGCTCGAATGGGGGATATGATACGTCAATTTCCGTGCGTGTGCTCGCGCACACCGGCGGCTGGTGACTCATGGAAAGATAGTGCGCTGCTTAATATAGACACTGAAATGTTCGCTTCACCATCCCTTTAAAGTATCTTTGGAAACCAGTTCTTTAATTTGACATCAATTGTATGACTGTAGGATACATAAAAATAAAGTTATAAACCATCCAGAAAGGGCCAAAACGTCATGCTCGGAGGGGTTCAACTTTAATTGCGGGATACCGGTTTTTCCGTCGACCGTGCAGCGCGGCCGACGGGAAAACTCTACTTCCCTGGGCTCACGCCAGGAGGGGAGACACGGGATTTTCCGTAGGGGAAACGACGAGGTCGAAATCTCTGCAAAGTCAGGCGGGGGTGACGAGTGTGTTAAGCTGGATCGCTCTCAGTGTGTCTGTTTGTGAGGTATAGTAAGCTGGGGGTGTGGTGTAGGCAGTGCCTGCATTGTGTGTCGGAGTTGTGCGTAGTGTTGTTTCAGGGTCTTGTAAAAATGTGCGTCGTCCACCATGGGTGGGAAAGGCCATGGGATTACCGGTGCCTGGATAATAGTGCCACGGGCAAGTTGATGAGCCAACTCATTACCGGCAATCCCTGTGTGGCCTGGCACCTACACCACCACGACCGAGGCAGGAGAAAGTTGTGTAAGGGCGGAGGAGAGGTCGTGGCGTAAATCCTCGGGAGGGGGCAGGCGCGAATTGCTCGAATCGCTTCCATGGCATCAGTGCAGATGCGGTACTGGGGAGCAGGCGGAAGGGATGTACGTTCTTGAGTCGCATGCACTATGGTATACTTCGTTTCAGCTTGGGTCCAGACGCAGCCGATGCTACAAGCGCGAGCTCCGGGCTTTCAGCGTCCCTGCCAAGCACGCGCGCTCGTGCAGTGCAAGAGTTGTTCAGGGCCACATGCTCGCGCTCGTAGCATCGGCTGCGTCTGGACCCAAGCTGAAACGAAGTATAGTAATCTCAAGAGCGAGCGGAGAAGTTGGGTTGGAGTAGGGACCAGCGGTGGATGTAATGGAAGTGGTGGCGGGGCCCGTCACAGTGACTCAGGCTCAGGATGGCGTTCTTACGAGGAAAAGCCGCAGTTCGCGTGTTCCGTATATGCTTGGTGAGCAATGTACATGCATGAGTATGATCTTGTATGAACTTCTGTAGTAACGCTACATTTCAGCAATGCCGGCTGTCACTTCAAGAGCTCAGGTTCAGAATCTTAAAGCGAAAACTGCATTCAAAATACAGACTCATATGAAAATGCCTATCACAGACTATACAATCCAAAACCAAAACAAACAAACAAATTTTGCGCTGTGACATTGCGCATGTCATTTCACCGAGCTCAGCTCTACGGCTCAGACCGTATTTTGAAGTCTAAACATAGCATCAGCCCTGCCATTGGTCGAGCGTCCCCCGTAGATTGAAGCGACAGAGCAGACGCTCCAGGGTTTCGTAAAGTGATTTTTGTGATACGAAACTTCATTCTGGGAAAGATTGCAGTCTCGAATCGTGCAAAAGAGGTTCGTGAAATTCTTTTAAAGCGGAGTACATCGGGGCCACGCGTGGATTACATCGTCAACAAACGTGGACGCTCAAACGCGGCTTTATATGTATATATTACTTGAATGTGAAGGCGGTGAAGTGTCGTAGGGATAGCGCGTCGATCTTTATGTTCATCTCCCACTTTGAAATTCACTTCCGTTCCAGATTTACATTTTCATGATCTTCCTTCACCAACAGAAAAAAGATTTTTTTTTGTTAAAAAAGTAAGTAGGTGTTACGGTACCCAAGAAAACAGTCACGGGCACGCTCGTCTTTAAAAATTTTTTTACTTCTTTTTTTGCTGCAAAATAGTGACGTTTATTCATCGTATAAAAGAGTCTGCAAGTGCGGTGCATGCAAAATGTCATCGCGCAGTGGTTTTCTTCTTTTTGTCCCCCTTTGGATGACAGGACACGCGAAAAACAAATTATATACATGCGAAGAATATGCCGATAGAAAATCGACACTGTGGGATTAGTATGTCGTTTTGTTTCTTCTTTTTTTTTCTTTCATCGCCGGTGAAAGTTCTTTTTGTTGTGGAACTGGAGGGACGATCCTCGACAAGACGCGATACACTATACTCTGTTGCAGGCTAAGAAAAAGTACGACAATCTCTTCCCTCAAATCCACTTGAGCCAGCGAATGCTGGAAAGGGGATTTCCTCTTTGGACTCTTCTCCAGCGTGTGCTTAGACGCTGAAATGGAAGGAGTAAAGGGCTTTATATGCAGGACAGGACAAGCCTGCCCTCAGTGCCACTTCCGTATTCGTATAAAATATTAAAAAAGCATACTTGAAACATACTTTAAGTAGACATATACGCTTCCAACATTTGCAGTATCAGTTCAAGACAATAGTGTTCGTCGCCGGTGAAAGCTTATTTTGATTATCGCGGTAGGGGACTACCCTTTGGCTGACACACATACCCCAAAGGTATGACACATTTTTAATGCGAAAGCATTAACTGTCCCATGGAGCGAGCCGGCCTTATCAGCTCTTGAAGCCACTCCAAAAGGCACCAAATTTTCCTGTCGGATGGAGCGAAGCCTGCAGTCTGTAGCAGCGAATTGGTGGATAGGTTCCCATTGGCTGGCTCACGGCATAGTTCCAAGGAACACCACCACACTGCCATGGCGCAGCGGACCGGCCGGCGGTAAGAGGGAAAGGGTGGGCGGGCTCCGCAGAGCGGCCGGCCGCAGAGCCCCACCGGGCAGCATTCGCACCGCTCGCCCGGCCGGGCTCAACGCGGCGCGCAGCTCGGAGGTATGCTTTTCTCTCTTTTTTTCATACTTTTTATATAAAAAATTCACTTAGATAAAAACATTGTTCTTCTTAAGCTCTTACGTTACCTTATCGACTCTGTCAAAGCGTGGAACGATTTTTGCACGTTCCCACTTTTAACCTAGATTTCGTGTTTTTTTTTTTTTTTTTGCGCATGTTTGATTTTTTTTTACGCAATTTTGGTGGCTCGAAATGCCAGAAGAAAAGATAAATGTCTTTAAAAACGCAAAAGAGCACACCGCCTGCTTGAACACATTCCTCCGTCGTTTGTGCATTTGAAATAAATGAAAAGTAATTGCGATAAAAAATATATATTAGAAACGTGAGACGGTTGGTTGTCCGGTCAAATACTATATATACGCGGGATATACAGGGAGTTTCCCGGAAATGAAAACCGTGTTTGTTCGGGGGCTCGGGTAAGTAAACTGTGCATCGCAGGAAACGCAAACTTTTGTGATAATGTGACGCTATCGGTCCCGATAGAACGCGAAAGTTTGACAACATGACGTCACGTGGATCAAAAGATAATTAAGAAAAACGAAATTTTCAATGAGCCGATGACCAGCTGAGCCTCATATCGTCAATAACAAAAAATTACACTGTGGGCGCTTGTAGTATATATTAACTGAAAAAGAAAGCAACCTGTGAGCAAGAAAGAAAACAATATCCTCTTTCTTGCTGAAAAGTTTTTTTTTGATGCAATAGATGCTACATGACTTACAGTGCCATTTATTGTTTTAATGATAATAGGCTCAGATAGACGGGGGTTCATAGAGACATTTCGTTTTTCTTAATTATCTTTTGATAATTGAGTTTTAGTTGAGCAAGTTGGTACATACGGTTGGCAATAGGGTCAGCTGAACACGAAAAAAAATCGAGGACACGAAGGAAAGGAATGAAAAAACACACCGCTGACTAACGACTGACCTTTACTTTATCCTCTTCACAGGCTAGGCCCTTTCTTCTTCGTCCAACGCCCAACTAAACACGTTTAAAAACCTTTCGGCCTACCACTCAACAAAGTGTGGCAAACCGCAAATACTGTCGTTCTTTTTCGTGAACCGTAACTGACGAGGTGCTCACAAGTTCTTCTCCTGTTTCTTCAATGGCCAGGGCCTCCAACACTTCACACGCGAAGGATTTGTTAGTCCATCGTCTGTTTGTCCATTCCTTTCCTTCGTGTCCTCGTTTTTTTCCGTGTTCAGCTAACCCGATTGCCAACAGTATCTTTTGATCCAGGTAAAGTCATGTCCTCAAACTTCCACGTTCTATCCCAACCGACAGCGTCCCATTATCACGGAGTTTGAGCTTTCTGCGATGCATAGTTCATTTATCACGGGCCGCAAAACACGGTTCTCGTTTCTCGGAAACTCCCTGTATATCGGACTCGGCGAGCATCCAATGACCTTGGCGCGGAAGGGATTTGCGTAGTTGGAATGGCTGGATGCTCCTCAGCCACAGGATGTTTCCTTTTCAATCGGGAGCGGTTGCTGCCGGCCTTTACCGTCGTGTGGGCATCTCGAGCGCAGGTCGAGACAGCCGTCTGATGCTGTCAGATGCAGATAAACGGAGCAAAATGTGTTCGCCATGTGCTCAGCCACGCTGAAGTTCACGTTAAACGTCGTCCAAAAAAATAATATAAAAAAAACGCAAGAACAAAAGTTTATTTTTTTGCGACCGAGGTTTTAAATAAACTTTTTTTTTCTTCACAAAAGTAATCAAATGTTTTCTTAGTCTTTTGGAGCCTTTAGAACGACAAGACCCCAAAGCACAGGACGTGTCAAGTTTGAAGAAATAATAAGCATCTAGGACGAAGACGACACAACCACGAGACGTGAACGTTAAATTTTATAAGAAAAAGAATCATCGTGAAGAACCGCGATTCCTAAGTGCTTTTGTCGGCGGCTTGCCGTTAAAAGAGCTTGAAGTCGTTTCCGAAAAGTAAAAGTGACATAGTAACAATCTTTGGGGCAGATGCCGAAACTAATCTTATGCAAGCGATGTAAATGTGTACATTTAAAAATCGTTCTTTCATAGAAAAGCACCACTCCTTAAAAAAATCAATAAAATAATGAACACCAATTTAATTTGGAGGGGAAAAAGGAAACACTAACATCATCTTTCGGCACACCTCCTTTGAAAGAGATTGAAAGCTTTTTTTGGGGATAAAAGGAGCAAATCCCTAAACAAGGTTCTTTTATTAGTTTAGACAAAAAAAAAGTCAGAAAAACGATGCAAACCTAAAGATAAAATCATCTTATTTCATGGGAATTATAAACAAAACCTAAACAAGCTCTCCCCCGTTGGAAATAAAGGAGGGATGACGGGGAGTCAAAGGTTGTCATCTCCCAAAAAGTTATTTAAACGCGAGAAAGCAAAAGTTCTAACAAAGCCCCAGCTGCCCCTCTTGATTAATTCTTTTGCGTGCTTATTCCCGACCTTTGAATCTGGGCTGCACCGGGCAATTATGCAGCAAAAAATCGACGCGCTTCCCCCGGCAGCGTTTGCATCTGCGCCTGGCGTCGCGGAAAAAAGGAGCTGCAGTACCGCGCGCGAAGCGAGCGCGTCGACGTTCAGTCTTCGTCGATGCTCGTCGGTCGTTCGCGGCATGATTCGTTCCATTGCTCGAGTCGTAAACCCTGGCAGACTTGTACGTAATCCGTTACAAGTAACGGAATTACTTGTAATCCCTTACATTTATCGGTAATTTAGTAACGGAATAATTACATATTTTCTAGAGTAATTTTAAAGTAATTCCCTTACATTTTTTACGTAACGGATTCCTTGTAATCCGTTACATTTTTTTCCGATCCAGCCCCCCCCCCCCCCCCCTCTTTCTAAAGAGAAGGTCGTTTTCATTTTGGTAAAGTTGAGCGCAGTGACACTCCAAAGGGAGGCTTGGCACTTTTCAGTTCCGCAAAGCCTTTTTTTGCAACACCAAGCCCCTGAATCTTTTTTTTTAGACCCTCACAACCAAAGTCAAAAGATCCAAATAAACATTTCTACAAAAAAAAAAGGGGTGGGGGAAGTTATATCCGCTTTTTTAGTGTCTGTTTTTTCTTTGCGATCGAAGGCGGGGAGAGGAAGACACCAAGTGATTGTATGCCTCTTTGAGATGCTCAAGGTGGTAAGTGCACAGACAAGAATTAACAATGTCCTACCATTTTCATAATGTCACAACACGAGACAACGCTCCGTCTACCCTAAAATCCGCTAAAAGAGATGTTATAATATGTGAAGGTGTTATTGCCACAAGCATCCTCGTTGGTCGATGCACACTTATCATCTTCTTTTAGAAAACAGGATGCATTTTTTTCTGCTTCTTTCACCTTATTTGACCCTGTTTTAAAAGCTACTTACTTTTTTTTGTAGTCCAACTTCTAGGGTTGGCCCACTTTATTTGTGAATTTCAGCCAGGTTAGCTGCATCTCAGTTACCCTTTTTGTGAGTCAGCTTTTTGCGAGCACTTCGAAAATGGTAATAGTCTTCTTTTTCTTCTTCCTGTTTTTACCCCAGCAGGACGCATCTTATCTCAAGCAGATATTTTTAAAAATAAAACATAATGGTGACTGACTTAGACTTAAGATTCAAAGAGTGAAACTCATGAGTGGGGCCATAGCGTCGCTTAGTTTTCTGCCTTTCGCTGCCCGTGGCATCAGCGGACATCTATCTGGAGAATACCGGAGTAAACTGCAGTCGGTCCGTGCTCCGTGCGTTTTTGAACTGCACCAAGAAAGGTACACATGGAAAACGTGCGTTTACATTTCCTTGTTTTAACAAACGTTCCAATTAATTGTTGTTTTAAGTGTCGTTTTTTTTTCTCGATTACTTATATTTAAATATTGGAAACTTTTTCTTATTCACCAACGTCTCAACCGAGGCTCGACCTGTTCAGAACCAAAGGAAGAAGAATATCGAGCCTAACCTTATTTATTATTTAAATATCAGCTTCCTGTTACCAACTTTACTAAAACTCTCGAATAGCAGGCCACGGCTGCAACGACGAAGCTTTGCTCTATCTTCAAGCTAAATAGTACTTCCGTTGCTTCGCTGAAAAAGCTCAATGCAGAGCATGAAGCATTCGTGAGGCACAATATGGCACTCCCATCCAGTGCCTCAGTTCAAATGGTGTTCAGCGTAGCAGTGAACATATTGAGTAAGAAATAACGCAAAATGTCTGACGAGACTTTCGAGAGTCAGCTGTTGCTTAAAATACTCAAGGTCAATAAATGGAACAGGTGGCAGCATTAAGATCTTGAATAACCTTCTTCACTTCGTTTCTTAATTGAGGAAAATATTGTTGAAAGTAACGCCACGAAAGTAACGGATTACTTTTTGGGGTAACGGTCAGTTACTTTCATGGGAGAGTAATTGTAATTGTAATAAATTACAATTTAGCCTCGAGTAATTGTAATTGTAATTCCTTACTATTTTTCAGTAACGTGTACAAGTCTGCCCTGGAAACGTGAAATGAACAAACTTTCACTTTCGTCAAAGTAACGGCTTTCACAAAGCTATCTCATCGGGCAACGTCACTTTCGCATGTCAATGGCAGATCAGAAACGGTTCTTCGATCACCTCACAGTTCTTTCTTGCTTCAATTGGATGGCGTGAACATAAGAACTGACCAGTACGAAGAGGCGACCCATCAGCGCCTCGATTGATTTTCCGTCATCAAAATGCTTTAGAGTCATATACTTGTGCGAAGAGATTGATTGGACCACGTTCTCCGAAATAAATTCCTGCGTAGCCGTTGTATCTATACGCTATTTCACCTTATGACGTACCGTAGGAAAGGCTAGAAGCGCAAGCTCCTTCCTCTAGTGCACATCCAGGCGGCACAGGCTCTCGTGCATTAAGGGCAGCTGCCGACGCCATGAAGTCACACTTCTAGCCTTCGCTGCGGCACAACATATGTTGAAACGGAGTATAATTCGTTCGTCGTGTTGTACTCACATCTCGAACGAACTGGCCTCCGTATCCTTCACTTGGTAGTATCTTAAATATTTTTCTTCATCAGCCTCATGAAGGCCGTCCTTATTTTGGCACAGATGCCATACACTGATTGGATTGGGTTAGATTGTATTAAATTGGATTGGATTCTGTCGGTTAAAACCTTGCCATATAAATTAATAAAAAAAACTCCAAGTTCTTTACTTCGGTATTCTTTTGTGCCTTCTCTACAGATTTTCCCCACCAGTCCGCTAACCGTCGCTTTGTGGTCTTCACCGCCACATGGTCCACCTCGACCGTCACGTGGCTCTCCTCTCCTCCCCCCCCCAATCCGTTGTCTGCCGCTCCACCTTTTCAATTTTGGCGGCCGCTTCTCGTGGCGGTCTGCCAGGCTTTGTCAGTATATTGTCACGAATGACAAATAATGAGGCGGCGAATAACTGAAGGAACTGAACGTTTAATAAAGCGAGCTTGTACCCAAAACGAAACAGAAAAAGTCTAGCGTCGCAGGCGTCGAAGTCGGCGTAACAGCAGGATCGAACGCTGGGACGAGACTGACTGCGGCTCGCCACGCCCCTCATGTACACGCGTTGGCTTCTGGAACAATCGGCGTAGAGAGTTCGGCGCGTAGAACATTCGGACCTCGAACAAAACAGCAACAGGGTTCTCGAATTTACCAGAACATTAAACTGAAAGAATAAAAAAATACACCATCTTCCCGAGGGAACCATGGGGTGATGCGGACATCGATGTTGTTTCCGAGGAAAGAGTCAGTTGCGTGCTGACGTTGAGAGATGGCGCCACCGACTGCCCTAGCGGTACCCCTATGCTAGCCTTCGTCGCGGCTCGCGGCAGAAAAACTTGGAACGCTCGCCGTTTATTTTTTCACACTTGAAGGAGAGTAGACTGAGGAGCAGAGTTGCGCGTGCGCGCGCGGTTTGAGGAGAAGCGAACGCACGCGCAGTGCCACGCAGCTGGTAGAGAGTGAGCGGAGAGAGTAACGCGCAGCTGTTGGAGAGAGAAGAAGGAGAGTTGCGCGTGCGTAGTGCGAGTGCGGACTACGACGCGACGCCAAGCCGCGGGACATAGGCCCGGCAGAGATTTCCGATCTAAAAAAACGACGGGTAACTCCCAGGAATCAAACCCTGGGCTTCCGCACGAAAGTCACGCGCGGTAACCACTCGGCCACGCACGCGCTCGCACGCCGACGCGCGTGGCAATATAGAAGGCTATGTCTACAGCACCGTGGTGTACAGTCACCGACGACGGGAGTACGGCAGGGAGGAGCTTTAGGTGTCCCGCTTCCAGCGCGTGCTTCCAACATCCGACAACGCTACAGCGTCCCGTGCACGTCGAGCGCTCACGTGCAGCCAGAACAAAGCGGAAGAGATGGAGCGCGCGCTGAGCGCCGGGCGTTTGAAAGACACGCCCTGCCCTTCTCGTGGTCTCGGTCACCATAGCGGCCTCCCTATATCACCAACGTAGCCCCAGGGATAAAGAAACTCTAGCGCAAGTTTCCTTAAAAACAAGAACAAACAATGATGGACCCAATAAAAAGCCCTTGAACAAAAAAAAAAACTGCTTTTTTAACAGTCTAGTTGGCAGTCTACGGGCAGCAAAAAAAAAATTTAGATCAATTTTGATGGTGAGAGATTTATTTGAAATTCTGCGCGCAAAGTCCATGGCGTGACGGAATGGTCATTCGCTCAACGAGATGGTCATTCGCTCTTTCCGCCACGACGTGAAGGCGAAGTCGATCCACCTCTCCTCCACACGCCCGAAATGCCGGGAGAGAAAACAAGTGGAAAGGAGGTGACTACCGACGAAATCGCGTCTCGCGCCGTCAATATTGCTCCAAAAAAATTTTTTTTTGTAAATTGAATTTTTGGTTTTGCATGTCCCAACCAAACTGTTAAAAAAAAACTTTTTTTCTTCAGAGGCATTTTAAGCAAAACTAAGCGCCTAAGGAACGCAACTCGTGGTTTATTAAGTTCACGCTCTTTGCCTCGTGATTTGTTTTTGGTCGCTCTTATCGACTAGATCCGCAATCTCATTAATGGCGGAACGATAACAAAATGTTCGCGACGCATCCTTCGTCTGCACAAACATGTTTGCACATATACATTTTAACGAAAGGCAGGACTTGTATCCAAAACAATAAAGGGTCTTGAAACATAGCGAAACCTGATCGGTGATTGTGCAGGCCTGTACTTTCAATTTTATAATTTTATTCTCGGCCGTTTTAATGACGGAAATAAGAAGAGTTGAACAGGATATACTTCAAAGCTCGCGCAAATTATAAGCTCGCTTATTTATTTTGTTTTTTGTTGGCTTAATAAAAACAAGAAGTTTACGGTGTGTGCAGGCCTTGTTGTGACGGCTCACCCATGATGTAGATTAATTCTGTCGGGGCAGAAGAAAATGAGATAAAAGGAGAGAAGTTCAAGATAAAAAGGCAGCGGAGTTCATTACATTTTGACATGCGAACGCCAGAAGAATCTGACGCTAAGCTGATTTAAATTTTTATTGCGGCAAGCCTTTGCCGGAACAGTGTCACGAAGTTCCATGCACCAGAAGCCTGAAATAAAAGATAGTGACCCCCCCCCCCTGAATATGACGCGACGAAGCGCATCTCTATAAATTTACGCGAGCATCATATGTATATGTTCATGAGCTAAGTGAACCCAATTATAAAGCCACCTTCGCGCCCTCTCCTCTTCTCCTCTCCCTCAGTTTGTCTCAAACGCGTATCAAGAATGCGTCTACTCAATACCACATAGAATACGGGGCTTCCGCATTGCTTCATCGTTAGTGGATCTCCGACCGTCCGCCTTGGCGTCGCCGCGCGTGCTGATGTCCCGCCATAGCCTCCTATATACTGACAAAGCCTGGCAGATCGCCACGAGAAGCGGCCGCCAAAATGGAAAAGGAGGAGCGGTAGACAACGGATGAGAGGAGAGTCACATGACTGGCGCCCCGTTGCGGCGAGACGCCGAAACACACTTCTCCCGAGCGAACAAGGGTGTTTCGGGTCCTCGCCGCTGCAAAGCTGTGCGCTGACGTCCAGGTTCCCCGAGAAATGGCTCTTTGATGCTCTGTACTACCAGATCCTCGCGCTCCAAATCTGTGACCGGGCACTTATGGAACCCGTCGTCGAACTGCCAGGCTTTGTGAGTATAGAGGAGGCTATGGTCCCGCTCGTTCTGAGACGTCCGCAAGACGCGCGGTCGATAATGCTGACGCAAGGACTTTTAGGGAGGCCTTTTCTTCCTTGGTGTTATTCACCTATAATGTGTCCTGAAGCTCATAAAATCGAATAGAACTCGGGTTCTGCTTGTGGAAAAAGGAGTTTCACGCGTAAAGTAAAATACCGCAAGGTCCACAAGCGCGCGCGCCACCAACCGAAAGATAAGGTTCACCTCCGACAGTGAATGTGTCCTTTTTGTACGATGTGTTAGCGGTGTGGGTGCGACTTTATGGTTATATTTGGTGACGTCACGACGAGGATATGCCTCACCGCGATGCTACTTATCAGTTTCAAACGGCAAGCTGGACAACGGCAAGCTCGACAAGTGTTAGAAGTGCACACTCAAACTTGGCTTTCCGACACTGCCCTTATTTCCACAGAGAAAAGCGTATGAAAGCTCACGACCTTGGAGAGTTTTAGCAGATCGTTCTGATGGCTCCGACAACGATACCCGATACTCCGCCGCCGCCTTTGCGCGTGCATCGTATCGTTATCGGAGCCATCAAGACGATCTACTAAAACTATCTATTGAAGCGGGTACGGAAACGAAATGACGTGAGTGTTAGCTCTCTATACCCTTCGCTTCAAGGTCGGCCAGCGAGAAGCGCAATGCGTAGCGCGCTCGTGACGTCATTAGTTCATGCACGGCAAGGCGTACTGTATAGTTGCGAGCGTTGCCGATTGGTGGCGCCAACGCGTGACGTCCTCGCCTAGTAGCAATATCCGAGGACTGTACGCTGCAAGCAAGGCCACCGGCCGCCGCCATATCTCTGCTCGTGCGGACGAGCCCATGCAATTTCAAGCTTGCCAAAGCTATGTTCGAGCGCAAGCTGCACGTGCTGGCATTTATGGGCAGCGGGTCGATGCCATGTCATTGGCATGAGACCAGATTGCAATGTGTGGAAGCGTGCTCTTGTTTATCCATAATTCTCTATGAGGCACGTGGTGATTCTATCTGTCCACAGTGCGGGTGGAGACAAAGCATCCCCACTAACGGCACAGAACGCGGGCAAGGGTAGAAAGCTTGAGCTCTCACCAGTAGACCGATCTCACCAATCGTTCCACGCATGCGTGACGTCGCCATTACTGTAGTTCATAGAAGGCAGACGCCAGTTCACGAGATAGCTCATGCAGCATTGTGCTCTGCTCGCGCAGACCTCCAGCAGGGTTGTCGCGCGAGCAGAAAGACTACAGCTCCCACGATGCATGTCGGCAGCGGTGGCGTACTCAAACTAGCTGGTGAGATCGGTCTGCTGATTTCAGTGCGTGAACGCTGCAATGGCGCTTCCCATGCATGGCTTCGCCCTCGCGTGCGTAGTATTTGTTTTGCTCCAAGTAAGTGTGAAACAAAGCGTAGTTCTGCAACATGAGCCGCGCCCATCGAATTTCGAGGCGAATACATAGCTGCCCGTAACTTCATTTGTGGCCATGCCGGGATTACGAGCGTTTTGTTCACCGTATAACTTTCACACGGCAGAAGTAGTAGCTCGAGGGAACCAGTAAGTAGAAATAACCGTCAATACCCAGCAACCGCGATAACTGCAAGCTATGTACATAACGCGCTATTCACAGCGCACCCGGGGGGCGGAAGAGGGGGGGGGGGCGTGTTATGGTTTGCCTGGCCGTCCCCACGCCCTCTGTTCAAGCTCGTACACTCTAAGAAAAAAAAAAAAGGAGGAAAAAGGTAGCAACGGCGCGTCTTTCTCCCTTCAGAGCAAGGAGGTTATAAGTACTAGGAGGGGGCACGTTGCAATATTGGTGAAGCTTAGTCATAAAAGTTTAAACGATATTGTGCCGAACGTGACCGCAGATCTCTCTGGCGATTGGTGCGCGTGACATGTCACGTGCGAGATGGATGGTTGATTGTAGAAGGATTCCTTGCAGGTTTGCGCGCGCTCCGTCCGGTAGGTTTTATCAGATCGAAGGCTAGACGAAGGCTAGCTATGGTCACGTGATGTGGTCATGTTGGGCTGATAAGTGAGGAGAATAAGGAGGAAAATGAGAAAGAGGCGAGGCGTCAAGGGAGCATGGCTTGTGCAGGCTACGCGGCTGACGTCATGCCCTCTCCTACCCTTCTATCCTCCTTGCTTCAGAGACTGCCTCCCTTCTACTGACGCGCCACCAAGCGGACACGAGAAGAATGGAGGAACGAAACGTTTTTCTCCTTCTCCAAGCAGACTGGAGAGAGGTTCCGCCCTCCCGCCTCATCTTCTTTCGGTTTTGTCTATTGAGCACCTCGCGTGCATCGTTTAATAAATGTTGTTGAGTTGATTGCGCTTCAGCGGCAGCGAAGGCCGCCTGTAATCCCGTCTTCCAGTCCAAACGGGCAGAACATTTCGGTTGCATTGACGTTTTTACCAGAAACGGAGCAGCATAGGAAGAGTGCCCTTCAAACGGCAATAATAATAATTATTAAAAACTGCAGGACCTCCGCTGGAAACTCTGAGGCACGGTGGAGTAGTCGTCGCAATAAGAAATCTAAAGGAACAAAATAAATAGCCTGACGGTCGTCGGCGGCGTCATGAGGCCTCGCAGAGTGCGGAGTATAACGGTCTTGGCAGTACGGTATATATTGTTCGTTCTTACTTTTCTTTTCTTTTAGACTACGTCGAATTCTGACGCGAAGACTCCCTTCTTCCTTCCTTCCATCACGTTGTTTGGTATTGAATTAAGAAATCAGCTTCAAATAAGGGTCGTGGCATCCTCTAGGGTAAAGAAACAAAAAGGAAACAAACAAGGAACATTGCGAGCAATACCTTTCATCAAAGTACGCGCCGCCCGAGAATCTAACGGCTCCCTTCTTATTTTTTTATTTTTATTCACTTTGTTACTTCATTTTGTTGTTGGGTCCGACTGTTCTCTTCTTTGTAACGATGCCGACCATGGCAACCGTTCTGGTTATACGATTGGCGTTTGTTTTGTCACGCGATGGTGTGGTCCGACCGATTAACCAATGAGTTTGTTAGAATGGTGTCACGAGGTATAAAATAAATAGCGGATCAAATACAAATATTAAATGCAAAGGAGCGCACAGTTCTGCTGGTTTAGCCTTCTCGGCGCTTTATTCTTCCAGAGGCAAGCATCGCAGTGCCATCGCGTTTAACTTGTGCCGTCTTCATGACGCCATGAAAGACCCTCTTGAAGCAATTAATTTGCTTCAGGGCTGGGCCTGCTCCTGGGTTCTCGTGCGTGCCCAGAGTGCGAAGCTGCGATGAAGCTGCAAGTCCGCGCTAGATCTGCGGATGGCTACTCGTGGAGGTGCGGTGTGTGGATGACTCGTGAGGTGCCCAAGATGAAGCCGGTCAAGGCTCAGTGCCGGGGCAAGGTCTCGGTACGGAGCGGTTCCTTTTTCGAGGGATCGCACCTGACGCTTCCCCAACTCATGAAAATCATCTACCTCTTGTGCCAAAACATACCGTGCGCTGTCATTCAGCGGGATACTGATGTCGCAAGTAAGACAATAACTGATTGGACAAGCATTTGTCGGGAGGTTGTGGTAAATGCCGTCATTACGCATTCAAAGATGATTGGCGGCGAAGGCGCTACTGTAGAACTAGACGAGAGTATATTTGGGTGGCGAAAGTACCATCGCGGGTATTTAAGGCCTGGCCAGTGGGTTTTCGGCGGTGTGGAGTGTGGCAGCGGGTGCTGTTTTCTTGTTCCCGTGAAGACCCGTGACGCTAAAACCCTACAAGGGCTAATAGCCAAGTGGGTCCGTCCTGGAACAAGAATAATCACTGACTGTTGGGCTGGCTATCGCAAGCTTGCAAATGACGCTCACCTCACGTGACCTCACCGTCAACCATAAGCTGCACTTTTTCGACCCAAACACTGGTGCCCACACCAATACGGTGGAGGGCACCTGGGCCTACGTCAAAAACTCTCTTTCATCTGGACGGTGCGAGAGCCACCATTTCACTGGTCACCTTGCAAAGTTCATGTTTTGGAGGAGAGAGAATGCGCGCAGAAACACAGATAGATTCCAGTCGTTCGTCGCCGCGGCCGCCAAAATGTACAGCCCCGACGCAGACAGGGACCTTCCCTATAGTGCGGAGGACGAGGATTCTGACGGCCCTGGTGGCTTCGAGTGATCCGCTGCCCTGAGCCCGTCACCCGCCTGTATGCATAAAGACGACTTATGCACCAACCGCTTGTCAAGTGCTCGTTACGTCAGTTATAGGTTCTGGTAGCAGTCTAAACGGCCCTTTTCAGGGCCCCCATATTTTGCAAACGGAGCTGTTTCCTGAATGCGGCATCCCGTGTCTCTGTAAAAAGTTCACAGGAAAGACCCAGCAAGGGTAGGTTTCCAACTTGGATATCGCGTGTTATACTTTAAATAAAAATTGTTCTTGCTTAGTTCGCGCCTTTGATCCCAATAAATGCCGTTTCACGCGGCGGTACCGTGCGTGTTTCCATTCATTGGGCGTTCGTTGCCGTGGTAACGGCGAGGAAAGCAGACGAACTTTATGTTGCGGAAGAACGCTGCGGCGCAGCGGTACCAGGTGCGTTCTAAGGCTCTTCCCGCATGCTTTTCAGTGGGCGGAAGGCGAACAAAAAGAGTTTGAAATAAGAACTTAACGCAGAAGGCTGTATTTCTCCAGCGCCTCATAATTTGACGAGCCTTGCACGAAAAGCATGGTTTTTGACCGGAGTTTGGAGATAGTTTTTTTTTTTACAACAACATGGGTCTAAAGTATCAATGTGCCTTCATTTCTGATGTGTAGTTGTGAGATGTATGTAGTAGTGCCCTCAGATAGGACAAAAACACCATTTACTAACAAAATTTAAAACAAAAAATTTCGTTTTTTTAACTTTATTTTGCTGCAGCCAGACATGTACAAGTTACTCAAAAAAGTAATTAAGTTAAGTTACTGAGTATTGACGCCAAAAGTAACTCGAGTAGAGTAGAAATTACTCAAATAGAAGGTAAATGAGAAAAATACTAATTACCGTAAAAAGTAGCGAATTACTTTTGAAGTTACTTTTATTTGTTTTTTATGGTAAAAAGAAAGTACAGAGGTCTTGATCCGTTAGCGAAATTGTGCTAGCCAAAAATGAATCGGACTGTTTTTTCACAGAAATATTGTAATAGCTTGTTCTGCTTCTGCGCGCCTGATTGTCTTGTAGTTTCTTGTTTGTTTGGTCAATGATGTACTGCGCATGTGTCATTTCTACTTTGAGGTTTAGCACTCTCTGAGCTTGATGTTTTTGACAGTGTTTGCTTGTTTACAGTGTTGCGTAAAGTACATCTAGAAAGTATTTGAAGTGAAGTACAAAGTAAATTAGAAGTAATGTACATCAAGTAAAGTTGTAAGTACACAAGGTGCAATATACTTGAAGTAACGTATATAAATACAATATATCTCAAGGTAAAGTGTAAGCACTTTTAACGCAATCTTTCATGATGCCCTTTCATTCCATATACAGTGTTGTTTTAGCTGGTATGCATTGTTCCAGGGGTAATCGAAGGTGCATCAGTTTTTTGCGGAAATAGCAGCAAATATTGTATAAGGTCAAGTCGCCGCAGAGTATTTGTTTTACTCTCGCTGACGAGCTATTTGACACAATCAACTTATAAGGCACTGGTTTCCATCGGTCCTACAGCCGCCATTACTTTACTCTGAGAAATGACCAGATGACGTCTCGAAAGAGCGCGTTTTCACACGACGATGCCGCCATTTGTTGTTTTCAGATTCGGGGAATGTACATTGAAGTCGGGAGTTCTACTTTCCTCGAAAAATACAAAAAACATGTTCAGAGAATCTACTTCAAGTAAAGTACAATTTTTCTAAATAGTAGTACCTTAAGTGCCATGTACATAGAGTACTTCCCAACACTGCTTGTTTATTCTTTTTTATATAAAAACGTTGGGAGAATTACTACAGGTTTCTCGAACGATATTTGAATCTTTGAAGATCTGCATATTCTTAGTTTTGGGAGGAAAGGCAACGCAAAAAGGTAATCCTTGCCTTGCCCTTTAGCACGCGATTCTTCAGTACAGCACAAACTACGGGAGCACCAGATGAGTTTCAGAGCAGGTGCTGCATTTTGTTGCCTGCTTTCAGTGAGGATGCAGTGTGCGCCTCCTGTAGTGGGCGAGAGTTTCCACGTTGGGGAGAAGCGGGGACCAGCCCTTTCTTCAAAAGGGTCAGTCTCCTTGAGCTTCGGGACGCAGACAAACGCCAGTCTTCGGCGCTAAACCTGCAGTTACTCGTTCTCTCTAGGGAGCCTTCATGTGCGCTTTGCTAGGGTGATGCCACCCTTTGTAATACCGCTCAGCCAACAAACCAGCAGCCATTTTGATTCTCGGCGATAATCCGTGGGGCTTATAACCCTCCCGGAAACAAGCACCTCATCGCACATGTTCGGAGCAGCGTTGTGGAAACCACGGAGGAGGATTAGCATTTTCCTCCTCGGATGGGAGGACCGATGGACACAATTAAAGGCCACTTTTCGGCGGACGGGGAAACAATGAGAGGAACAAAATGGCGGTGGAAGAGGGTGTGGGAAAGGGAAACAGGCAGTTGGCATCACTCTATGCGAAGCGCACATGAAGGCACTCTAGTTCTCTCTTGCGTCGTGTCTGTTCGCTCCCCGCGCCTCGCAGCAGTGTTGCTGCAATGGGGGGGGGGTGGACATTTTGGGGTGTTTCTGATTCTCCAAACCATTTTCTCCACCCCTTCCTACGCTACATGCTTCCCCTCTTTGCAAATATCAGCTGATCTTCCAACATCTTATCTCCTTTGTGCAGGAATGTTTGTTGGTAGGCAAAACAACCACTAAAATTCGAAGGTATCTTGTAATTTGAGTAGAAGTTACTTAAAAAAGTAATTAAAGTAAGCTATTAATTACCGAAATAAAAATGTAGTTGAAAGTTACTGAACTACCCAGAAAAGTAGTTAAACTACAGTAACTTGAGTAGAGTAGTTGAACTACGTACAAGTCTAGCTGCAGCCAATTTGGAGGAGAGTGGAAAGCCGTAGTAATCTTCCAAAACTTTGTTCGATGAACAGCTAAGCTGTAATTTGTTTTCCTTTTTAATCTTCTGTAGCTCTCCAGTTGAAAAGCTGTAGAATTTTAATTGAAAAGCTACAGAAAAAGCATCTAGGAGGCGACAGAAAGTTTGTTGACTTTATTATTACAAAGTGAGCCAATATTCAAAAAAAGTCAACAGAAAAGCTAGAAAAGCCAGATGAAAAGCTATTGACATTTATATCCTCTGATGACTTTTTCAGCAGCCTTTCAACAGAAAGAAAAGTATCAGAGTTTTTTGTAAGGGTCGTTTCACTGATAATTTGGCAAACTGTTCAGGCTACGGCTTACGCAACCCAATAAGAGCGTCGGAGCTGGGCACGTGACAGCACGCAACGTGAGCTGTGTGTCACTGCGCCAGGGAACCGGCTGTCGTCTGCTGGCCAAGAGACGTCTGCTGCGAAACCAACCAACTTCGGACGAACGTCCACCGCCGCAACATTGCCGTCTGCTAAGGGTAACGAGCTCTTCGGGAAGAGTTCATGAGAAAACATGCATGCGCTCAATTTCCCCGTAAATTTGTGGCGGCGTGCTATGATGTCGGGGCAATGTTTTGAACGAAGCGGTCGATTACACAGGCTGCGATTGCCAACAGCCACGGCTCTATCGAGAAGAAAAAAATCGGAGCGGATAAGGATGTGGAGTCACTTTTGAAGAGCGCAGCTCTTAGGCGCTCGTTTCCGGATTTCGCGTCGTCGCCGCCTCCGTTGACGTCGCCGTAACCGCGCGCGTTGCATTATGGGATGTCACACACCTATACACCAATTCAATTGTCCGGGCTCAAATTTAGCGGCAAAACTGAACTGGTGTGTAGGTCTGTGACGTCCCATATGCAACACTGCGCATTCAGTTTTCTCGCTAAATTTAGCGGTAAAACCGGTGTTGCATGACCCCAACACACATTCAGTTTCCCTGCAAGATTTAGCGGGGGAATCGAAATGGTGTTGAGGTCACGTAACGTTCATTTTCCAGCTAAATTTAGCGGGGAAAACTATGGGAGCAGGGAAGCCTATGGAGGAGGAGGTGAGAGGAAGGGAGAAGGAAGGAGGAGGAGAGGAGGAGAGGGGAGGGTACGGAGAAAGAAGAGGGAGGGGAGGCAGGAGGAGGAGGGAGCGTGCGGAGGAGAAGGGAATGGTATGGAGCACCTCCTTTCCTCCTCCTCCCCTTCTCCACCACCCCTTTGGAGTAGCCAGCGCCACTTCAAGGCTACTCAATTCTCCATAGCACCATCTATTTAATTCTTCTTCTTCCTCCCCTGCTCCTCTTCCACACATCTCCCTTCCGTTCCCTCCCCTCCTCCTCCTCAAGAACTTCCTCTAATTTCGCATTACAGAAATTTGTAAACGTCTTTCAGTTTTTTCTTTGGGCTAGCTATAATTGAAACTCATAAATTCTTCAATATTTATTCCTTATTTTAAAATATTCCCGATAGAGATGCAATCGCGCGAGTTCAATTGCCGTTAAAAGAGAAAGAAACCTAGGACTACTTTTTGTTACGGACGGCACTGTTTCTATGGTGGTAACAAGGCCTCCGTGGCCTCGACCATAAAGTGTTATTACGTGACTTGCTCCTACGGCTCATTGGGTCGCGGGGCCGCAGCCTCCACAATTAGCCAAGTGGAACGGAGTATAGAGCCAGCCCCCCCCCTCACACACACACACACCCAACGCAAGTGTGTGAATCGCCTTTTCAGTCTCTGTTACGCTCCGACGTTAAGCGTAGCGCACGTGGCGTTGCGCAGCGCACACGGATGCTGATTGGTCGCAGATATGGAGCTCCGCTCTATCGGCCAATGAAAGCGCGCGTTCTGCGCTACCCTGCGTTCGCTGCGCCCAACGTCGGAGTGCTGTAACAAGGCCTGAACACACGGGCTGTGTTCCAGAGTTACTCGATCCGACTCCGGAGTAAAGATTTCGTACCATGGCGTTCCAAAACTTACTCGAGCTTACTCGATGACGTCAGAACTCGCGTTCCAGAAGGGAGTTGTTTACTCCGGAGTAATTACTCACGCTACCCTCCTCGATCGGGGGGTAACGTCGGATCAAATCGAGTAAATACGTCACGTGATCTGTTCGTCGTCTGCTTTCGGCGCCGGCAGCCGTCGAAGCCCGCTTGCTCCGTTGGTTTTTGTGGCAAACGTTCGAAATGACAAAGAAGGAGGTGCAGCATGTGTGGTTGTTGCAATTTGCTGGTTTTAACGCACGAATTGACTGCATTACATCCAGACCACGGTGTGATCCACACCGTGCACCTTCCCCTGGAAGGTATACTTGTTATTATCAGAGTGCGAGCGTAAACAGCAGCTTCTCCGCATCCTCGTCCTCGGCGTTGGAGAGAATGCCGTATTCTCACGTTCAAGGCTGAAAATGTTTGAACGCAGTAAATGATAAGGTAGTATTTTTGTTTCCCCCAGAGTGTGTGTAATGAGGGAATAACGCTTGTAAAGCAGTGATGGCTTCAACGATTTTATTGTAATCATATTCGCGTCAAAGCGAACGGAAGTTACATATCATTCTTGAGAAAGCACCCTCGCGCTGTACCGCTACACCATGTGGAATCAATATCTGCAAAACATAATCGGTGCAAATTACAATGCGTGGAATATATGCGTTTAGGGCACCGTGACTAGATTTACAGCGATCGCGCTGATTAATATAAAAAATTTTTAATGTCTAGCTGTAAGGAGCAAGTCATTTTGATATCAATATACAGCTCAAAAGGAAGGTGAGTGAAAGGAGCTGTCGGATCCACCTCAGAAAACACCGCGTCGTCATTAATATTATCGTCTCTTCGAGTGCTTTCTCCGTGATCAAAAGAGATCGTCTGCTATTTTCTGCCATCGCTGCTGTGTTTTCCTTTTGCCGTAGCCCAAGACGAAGCCAATCCGCGTAGTATCCAGGTTATTATCCCGGCCGTTCCAAAATCGAGTCGCGGATCGTTTACTCGCGATGTCACGTGGTATTACCCGCTGACGTAGAAGGCAGGTTACTCGGGTAAGATATGGAACATACGCCACGGAGTCTCAAACACGAACACGCCTGCCGCTTTTTGTCTACTCTCGTTGTGCTTCAGTGTGTTTGCCGGTTGGAGCGGGTCGGGGAACAACCAACGATGACGTCATGCACTGACCTTGTCTTCCAGGTGGTATTGGTTGATCGGTACATCCGTAGTTTAGCTACACGTTGCGGTACAAGAAACTTCGTCCCAGTTGCCAGCTAAAAAAAATACTTTTCTTGTGAGGATTGTCAAAGTATTTAGGCGCTGGAGAAAATCGTTCATCTCCACCGAGTCCTTATTTTGAACTATTTTTGTTCACGTTTTGCCCATTCAAAAGCCCGACGAAAGAGCTTAAGTATACAACAACGTTACTAGATTAGCTCAGTTACGCCACTGCTCATAGACGCTGCTTGCATGGGCAGTACCCCCTCACTCACCACTAGTTGCCTCCCGTCGTTCGACGCGCCGGACGGCCGCTATGGTAACTGCAGTGTATTCTATAGACCTTTTCTGGCAAGTGCCGCCATCTTGAATTGACGTCACTTCAGTATGGGCGAAAACATTGCTTTGCCTTTGCCACGCCAACAGAGGCATTTAGATATAAGCGTAACCGTCACACTTTCTCGTTTTGCCTCCCCTTATTTTTTACTACTTGCAGGTTGAAACGTTGGATTATTTTTTTGTCGCCCATACCGGATGCGCCTATTTGGTGGCTGGGGACGTAGAGTACACAGAAAAGGTCTATAGAATACGTACGTTTCGAAGCACAGCGTTCTAGGGTGGCGCTCCAGCCCTGCTCTATGGAAAACACAGTTACGAAACGAAAATTTAGATGGCGCTTCGAACGACAGGAGGCAGACTGAAGTGAGTGAGGGGGGGTACCCACTTTTGCGGGAGTTGCACCACTGAGGTAATCTAGTAACGTTGGTATACATATTTTGCACAAGGGCGTAGCCATCTTGAATGTCGTCACTTCTGGTATGCGGTAAAACGCCATTCTGATCCCTCCTCGTCGCTGTAAGGTGTTTACGAAAAATACGTGATTGTCACACATTCTTGTTTTGCCTCACCTATATTTCCTCGAATATTCCAGGCTGAAATGTTTTATTATTTTTTCGTTCCGTATAGACCTTTCCAAAAAAGAGCGTGTGCCGGTGCCATCTTGACTGTTCGTGCGTATGGCGCGTGCTTTCCTCGCTTTCCGAAGCGACGAACACGCACGTGCGGAGCTGTGAAGACTGCACGCGGGACTGTGATTTTGTAAACATTAAAAAAGTCTATACCAGATACGGAAACCACGTGACTAAAAACGACAGAAAAAAATACAAAAGACATTCGTCTCAGCACGGACGCACTCCGTCTGCTATCGTCAGCGTCACCATGGCAACGAAGCGTCTTCTTTATGGATGAACGCGTGAATGCAGCGTCTGATCCCAGCGTCTGATCCACAACGAAGACGGCTTCCGAAAGTCGTCTGTTAGCTAGAACGCCGCAACGCTAACCAAAGTCGGATACGCCGTTGTGAAGGTCGACGTCGGGAGCGGAAAACGGTCGCACAAGGCATTCGAAAGATGGCGCAACTGTCCTTTACAAAAAAAAAAAAAAGTTGCTTGTTTTTTTTTTAAATTGTTGCCATCTTAACGACCCTTGCGACTTTCTTGCCTACCTACTTTCTAACAACGTATTTGTAGCACATTGTGTATACACCTTTTTCAGACACGTACGTGTTTATACACTGCAGTGGCTAAAATTTTACCGAAATTGAATTTATTATTATTGCCCACTTTGTTTCTACTTTTTATCAATGGTATTGTTCAGATATTGTACAGCCTTTGTTGAGATGAAAGCCAATACACTGCAGCTGTTGCAATGTATATCGATATTAGATTCATTTTTATCGCCCGCTTTTCGTATACTCTTTATCAATGGTATAGTGTAAAGACCTTGTATAGCCTTTGTTGAGACGAAAGCCTAAATAGTGCAGTTGTTACAACATGTATTGATTTGGATTAGTTTTTATCGCCTACCTTTTTATAAACTTTCTATCAATGGTAGTGTTCAGACTTTGTATAGCCTTTGTTGAGACGAAGGCCTATACACGCAGTTGTTACAATGGGTATCAAAATTAGATTAATGCTTTATCACTAACTTTGATATGCTTTTTATCAACATCAATTGACAGACTTTGAATAGCCTTTGTTGAGACGACAGCCTGTACGCGACAGTTGTTAAAATTTTATCAAAATTGGATTAACTTTTATCACCCAATTTTAATATACTTTTTATCAACATGAGTGGTGAGACCTTGCATAGCCTTTGTTGAGACGAGAGCCTAAACACTGTAGTTGCTGAAATCTGTATCAAAATTGCATGTTTTTTATTGTAAACTTTTATTATACTTTTTTATCAGTATAGGTTTTAATAGTTTATATAGCGCTTTGTTGATACGAAAGTATATGCACCGCAGTTGTTAAAATCTATATCGAAATCAGTCTTGGGCTAAGTAAAAGTAACAGTGTTAAAGTTACAGTTACAGAAAGTGAAAACTAACTTTGTTACAGTTACCGTGGTGTACCTGTGTGACAATTATGGCTGATTTTATTATATGCCCAGCAAATCCAGTATTACCAGTGCATCCAGTATACCCACGTTCAATAATCCAGTTGAATACTGGCCCAGTATTACCAGTAAAACTACTACCAGTATTCTCAGTATATCCGTTCAATAATCCTGTTTGATAGTAGCTCAGTATGCCGAGTATGAACTTTTTATTTTTTCAAATTGGGCAGCTTACAAAATTAACGTGTTGTAAAGTGAGCAAAAATAAACAAGAAACACTTTTCTTTATTTTTCTTTTTCGCGGCGGCTGCCATTTTATTTAATTTATATTTTTTTAGTTTTTTAGAATACTTGTTGTAACCTCTAGCTGCTTTTCGAAGTTATCGTCGAAGAGCTTCCTCTTTTGATAGCGAACACGTCGCGTTTTTCGTGGAACAGGCGTTCAGCCGGTGCGCTGGACGGAACCCTCCTGTTCAGTCGAATGAAGATCCTCTTGACCTTGTGGAATATTGCGAGCTCAGTCAATTCAGAAGCACGCCTAAACATAGCAACCCAATCCGCCTCGAAGAAATACAAGAGAAAAGTCGGAACCTTCTGGGTTCTGGTGCTCTACAAGTGTGTGAGGAACGTTGCGATGGATGCATCCGAACCACAAACCGCACAGAGCAACTCGCATACCACCATCAGAGAACTGAAGCGGTTCCGCATTGGAGTAAAAACACTTAAGTCGTCTTTATTTGACCTCCAGGATTACGAATATCAAGATTATATATCGATTTGCTTCACGGAGGCTGCATGAAATAATTTTCAAAGTACCTCTGAAGCCCCTCTTTCCCGCAGTGTTACGTTATAAAGGCAGTTTTCGGAATCTCCGCTCTCGCGCCTCTTCAGCGCCTGTCAAAGCAATGCACGCGCACTCTTGCTCTTTCTTAAAATGTCAGAAAAAGATGTCACGACTGGTGTCTTTGCGGGAGGATATAATTGGAAAGCTTGCAATACACATTTTGCTAAATTACCCAAGCACCAAGGAGAATGCTGCGAGTGTAGTTACACGCGCCGCACGTGCTGGCATCTGCAGAAGTAACTGTTCTAAAGCAAAAGCCTAGAACAAATGGCATCTTTCACGCGCGTTCGTCATGCAGTGCCTTATTTTGGTTATTTCTTTCGAATCTCTTGTACGGGGAAGGCGTCCGCATGCCGCGCGTGTACCTATGTTCCCAGCATTCTCCTTGATGCTTAGGTAATTTAGCAATCGGACCATTGCACGCTCTGCCCACACAAGCGACACCTGCTTGGTGGCCGAAATATGCATTTTATGACGTAACGACTGGTCGGATATTTTACGTGTTTTCTCGCGTTTCGTCACATCTTCGGGGAAAACGAACGTGATATTCAGATTCATGGGATAAAAATACTCTAGAATTCACATCTAACTCGTTTTATTCAGAAACCTCTTCAGCTTCCCTTTAAATACGCGCACTTAGGGCGTGTGTTTTCGAAAAAAGCTCGAGCACCGCGTATCTTCCAGAACAAAGTGCCCCTCCATGCGGGTGTTAGTTCCAGCTGTCGAGAAAAAGGCGATTACATGTGAACCTACCCGCTGTGGAGAGAATGAATAAATACAACAAGCACCGGCTTTCTGCTCAACGTACAGACGGCTTTCCTGAAAACTAATTACGAAGAGGCAATGCCGACCGTCTGGGTGTTCAAACGGCAGCACCGCGCTCCCTTATATCAAGACGGAGCACGTACTGGGGAACTCATACTGAAAAAGGGGGAGAGTGGGGGAGGGAGGAGGGAGGGGCGGAGAAATCGCGATCCAGACGGAGCACTTGTAGTATGTTCCGTTTCGCCTTACAATGTACCGAGATGGAGGCTACGAGCTACACGAGCCAATCCGTAGTTCGTAGTATAGTCACGTGACGTAGCGCTTCCCGCACCGCTCCACCCAACCGGAAGGACAGGTGACGTCCTCCGAGCTATGAATTGGCCCCTGAGGCTCGTAGAGTACTTTGCGGTCCATCGTAAGATGAAACCCCATGTAGTTGTAGCGCGATCACCAGCACCCACAGAATAATGAGCCGAAATGGGCAAAGCAGACGGATTCCTCGCTGCCCCTATACCACCGCGGACGCCGACTTTCTTTATTTTCCGGTTTCGTGCTGACTGCTTCGCCGTGCATTTTTGGTCTTGGGCTACACCAGGGCCTCTAAACTCGTCAAACACAAAGTTTGTGCCGAAGTTGACGGAGCGCACCGATTGGTCGATCATGACGATGACTTCGCGCTTTTTTCGCCGACGTCCAATCGGCGTGCTTCGCGAACTTTTGGGCTCCAACTTTGTGTCTGGCGAGTTGAGGGCCCCAGGCGTGAAGGAAGAGGAAAAAGGGGGGGGGGGGGTGCTGACTAAATCGTAGAAGAGGGCGAGCGCGTAAATAACCACCCGCTCCTTGACAGCGTCCCGTACGACCGAGCTAAAGAAAGAAAACACGGAAGAGCGACCACCGGCAGGATGCTCTCTCTCCCGATTGTGCTAGCGAAAATTGTGCTAGCGAAATTTGAATCGGCTTGGCTTTTCACAAAAATGCTTTAATAGCTGGCTCTGCTTCTGCGTGCCTAATTGTTTTGTACTTTTTTTGTTTTTTGGGGAAATGATGTACAGCGAATGTATCATTTCTACTTTGAGGTTTAGCACTGCCTGAGCTTGATTTTTTAGACAGTGTTCGCGTGTTTACAGTGTTGCGTAAAGTACATCTAAAACGTGCCTGAAGTAAAGTACAAAGTAAATGAGAGGTTATGTATCTCAAGTAAAGTAGTAAACACACAGTTTGCAATTTACTTGACGTAACGTACTATAAATATAATATATTTCAAGGTAAAGTACAAGTACTTTTAACGCAACCTTCATGATGCCCGTTCATTCCCTATACAGTGTTTTTTTTTTACTTGTATGCATTGCTTTAGGGCTAATCGGAGGTGCATCAGTTTTTACGGAAATTGCAGCAAATAGTGTATAAAGGCAAGTCGCCACAGAGTAGTTGTTTGACTCTCGCTGACGAGCTACTTGACACAATCAACTTATATGGCACCTTTTTATGTCGGTCTTACAGCCGACATTACTTCACTCAGAGAAATGACCATGACGTCTCGAAAGAGCGCGTTTTCACACGAGGAAAGCCTTTTTTTTTTTAATTCCAATTCGGGGAATTTATACATTGAAGTCGGGAGTTTTCCTTTCCTCGGAAAATATCAGAAAAAAAAAAACTTTAGTAAAGTACAAGTACGTGCTCAGAGAATGTACTTCAAGTAAAGTGCAAGTTTCCTAAAGAGTAGTCCTTTAAGTACCATCTATCTTAGAGTACTTCCCAACACTGCTTGTTTATTATTTTCTATATAAAAACGTTGGAGGAATTACTAAGGTTTTTCGAACGATCTTTGAATCTTTGAAGATCTGCATATTCTGAGTTTTGGGAGCAAAGGCAACGCAAAAAGGTCACCTTTGCGTCGCCCTTCGGCACGCGATTCTTCGAGTACAGCACAAAAGTACGGGAGCACCAGATGAGCTTCAAAGCGGGTGCTGCATTTCGTTGCCTCCTTTGAGGGAGGATGCACTGTGTACACCTCCTGTAGTGGGCGAGAGTTCCTACGTTGGGGTGAAGCGGGGACCTGTCCTTTCTTCAAATGCGTCAAGTCTCCTTGAGCTTCGGGACAGATAGAAACGCCAGTCTTCGGCGCTAATCCCACAGTCACTCGGGCTCTTTTGCGTCGTGTCTGTTCGCTTCCCGCGCCTTGTAACATGATGGTTGCAGTGGGGGGCTCGTGAAAATTTTGGTGGGTTTCGGACTCTCCAAACCACTTTCTTTCCCGCCCCCTTCCTTCGCCACATGCTTCCCCCACTTTTCAAATACCAGCTCATCTTCCAACATCTCATCTCTTTTTTTGCAGGAATGTTTGTTAATAGGCAAAAGAACCACTACAATTCGAAAGTAATTTGTAATTTCAGTAGAAGTTACTCGGAACAATTAATTAAAGTAAACTACTAAGTACTGAAATAAAAATATAATTGAAAGTTACTAAACTACTATGAAAAGTAGTTAAACTACAGTAGCTTGAGTAGAGTAGTTCAACTACGTACAAGATGGGCTTTGTGCCCTCCCGCGTGTAAGCGCCATTCTATACAAAACATTTTGCGTTCTTTAATTTTTTTTCTTTTTGCACGTGGTTTTTTGCTGAACAGTGTTTTTCGGCTGTTACCATGATGCTCGCGGTGCTGGTTGGCAGATGCCTCCCGGTCTCGGGTCTGACTCGGCAAACTGCCAGAGGAGCAAAAACTTTCCAGTGCCGGTTAAAGATCGGCCGGGTGGCCACTCCACCACGGACTTCGTTTAGTTTCGTCTCTGCATGCAGGACGGTCGTCAGTCAAGCTTTTTGTCGTCGAGTAGGTAGGATGTCGTACATGCTAGTGAAATGGCTGAAAAAACCTAAGTGGGATGTTTGTCCTCAGCGCAATTTAGCGGACGTTAGGGTACGCCTCCACGACGACCCGACTATACTCGATGCAATGAGTGGAAAGTATTTGAAGTTCAATGGGATGAGGACGAGACATCGGAAGATGCATTCGTCGTCGCAGTAGGTACGTACAGTCAATTTTAACTGCTTATTACAGAGTTTCAGCATATCGCTAAAGACGACATCGGTGTTGGCTCCGCCTGCTCGCGCTGTCACTTCGAAGCCTACTAGAGTCACCGTGCCTGCGGGAGATTGCGGCGTCTGTCGTGTTGTCAGATTGCTGGTCTTATTTTACCTTCGCCCACAAGAAAAATGAAGCAAGTTTCTAGGGTCGTATCGCTGAGAAGATTCTGTAAATGTAAAAAAATACCAGACAATTCCGAAGGCCATGAAATTACATTATTATACTGCTATAACATTATGAAAATATTGCTTCTTGGCAGTTCGTTGGCCACTTTGCTAGACAATTCCGAAGGCCATGAAATTACATTATTATACTCTATAACATTATGAAAATATTGCTTCTTGGCAGTTCGTTGGCCACCTTGCTTGAGAATTCCGAAGGCCATGAAATTACATTATTATACTGCTATAACATTATGAAAATATTGCTTCTTGGCAGTTCGATGGCCACTTTGCTAGACTTGACAAAAAAAAACACCAAAAGGTATTTTTTTATTTTCATTAAAACAGTACCATTTGCTAGTGGCGTTGGTTTAAACTTGTATTCTGTGATTGACCATACGGAATTTTGATAAAACTGATGTATGAAATGCACTGGCACAAGAGTTCTATTCATTTTTTTTATTTGCAAAAAAACTGCGTTTTAGGATTATATAATGATTGTTATTGTTATCGCCGCGCGGAATGTAGCTCTAGCAACCCATTTTTTAACATGGAAATAAAATGTAGGAGGGTAATTTATTTTCAAGTAGGGCAGGCAGAAATAGTGTAATATGTTATTTCGACGAAATAAATATATCTTTTGGCGGCCATTTCTCCAAAGAATGAGAGCATAAACCGCAAGTTCCACGGATTTCTTGTGATCAAATTATACAGCGTAAACGCGGCCGTGTTAGAAATTAGTGTTTTTCCGCGCCGCTGCAGGTCGCACGTTTGCCTTCTACTCCTGCCGTTGTTTTTCGCTTGACAAACTATGAGCTTTTTTAGTATTTAGTGGATACTTAAAGACGCCTTGGTTAAGATAAATATTTTTTTCCTGTTTGATCTTTTTCTAACCCAATCTCCAACTTGCCTTCCAACTCCATTTTAATTGATGTTGGCAGGTCGCAACATCAGTCCTGCTTATATGTTCACAGGCAGTACGTACAAAGCTAGCTCTTTACAAATATAGTAAAGTAGCAAACCACATATGTAACTGGCGAACCGCACCCATTACATCAATTCGAATGAAAAATTATTAAACTGCTGAAAAACAGAATGTGGGGTAGCCGGGACACGAGCTCCGGTCCCTTTGATTACCGGTCAAGTGTAATCCAGATGTCCGAAGTTCGAGTCCCGTCTGCCCCCCCCCCCCCCCCCCCTTTCCCTATGGCTTTCGAGCTTCGACAATGTCTTAACTTACAATTCGATTTATTTCATGAGTCTGCATCTCCATTTCCACGTTTGGTTCGGCTAGAAAACGAAAAACATTAGTTCTACTTAAGCTACATCGAGAAGTTTAGTATTAATAGAAAATGCAAGGCATTCATGACCTTGATTTCCTCCTCATAATTGTGAAATGCGTGGCCGATAAGGTCGCTTGTTCTCCTAGCCAAACGAATACACATTTTACAAAGCTGAGGCTTAAATTGAGGCCATAAAGTAAAATGTAATAATTATTGACGGCTTCTTTTATACGCAACTGATTAAATTATCTAAAACCATTAACAAAGTAAAATTTAAAAAAGTGGCTTCTCAGAAAATTGATTTCAAACTTCCCTCATTTCATATTTCTTGTACGTAACAAATTCTTTAAAAAAACACATTTGTTACAAAAAAAAAAAAAAGCTGGGAAAGTTATACACTCTAAAAAAAAAGCCCGTGCGTCTACGTTTCCGCACAACACTCGGAGAGCTAATCACCACAGCCTACGAAGACAGCTCAGCGAATGACGATGCCGAAACATATGTTTAGACCAAAGAACGCAGTCTGAGTCGTGACATTAAGCAGCGCAAGCGTGACGTTTTGCATTGCTTAATGTCACAACTCAGACTGCGGTTTTTGGTCTAACATATGTTTCGGCATCGTCATTCGCTGAGCTGCCTCCGTAAGCTGTGGTGATTAGCTCTCCGAGTGTTGTGCGAGAAAGTAGACGCACGGGCTTTTCTTAGAGTGTAACCGATGTTTCATCTCAAAAAGTTCCGAATTATCACTGTCCACACTTCGTATCCTTACAGACTTTGTATCAGCCTTAAGATAGAGCTAACTGAAAACAGGAATTTTCTAGTAACCCTTGATCGCCCTCTCAAAAATAATAATATGTATCCTACTCGTGGCGCCGAATATTGGGGGGTGGTCACGCCAAGAACAAATTAGGACACTCAAATGCTGAGGCACAATATTAATAATTTACTAATTTTTGGCGAATAAAAAACTTGGATTTTAATGAAACGTTTATAGGAGAAATCAGATCATTATATTTCATGTGTGAATATGATAATTAGTTACAACCACTGTCTTCACGTATTTGATTATATTGTTTTATCTGCTATGGAGAATTTTGTGTGTTGCGTCTTATGCTTTTTTATCTGTTTCTTTTTTCTCTTTCTCTTTTTTTATCGCTGTGTTCCGTGGCCGTGCACTGTGGGCGGTCAAGAGCACGTCAAGCTGCGAATGCAGCTTTTACGCTTGATCGCCACCATCAAGACTAATGAAAATAAAAACAAATATTATTAAAATAATATTAATCAATAAAGCGAAATAATTTGACTGTATTCTTTATACTTTCTATGGACACTGGAATTATAAACATACATTGGGTAGAACAATGTTCTTTTGAGCCAAATGAACACAGCTTACACAAGATTAATTGAGGCATACATTGAGGCCATACAAATAAAAGAGGACATTTCTCTACCGAAACGGTAATAGCTAAAAACAAAAGAGAAATAGATTAAAAAAAAGTGGTATGAAAGCGCTACACTTTTCATTGCTTACGAAGTTTAGGCGACGATAGCGGAACACCTAATTCACACAACTGAATGGCATTACTATTTTCATAAAGAACTTGCTTTGTATTTGCTGTGAACATAAAGAACTTGAATGGAGACATGAATGAAAGGACTTATAGAACGCCCAAAGTTCATGAGAAATGGACTTTAAAGAACGAGTGTGACATTTTGGGCGAAAAAGTCAAAATGTCTTGCAACGTTTTTCTTCACATTCTTTTCACTATCCACAAAATACTACAATAAAACTATACAGAGCGGAAGAAGAACGGTAGGGTGGGGAGTCAAACATGCAACCTGTGACGGCAGGGAGAAAAACACTAATTGCTGCCGCGGCCGCTTCTACACGCACAACGTGCGCTCAGAAACTCCTGAAAATTTCTTGTTCTAGTTATCTTCCTTTAAAAAAAAGAAAAAAATATTGTTACAATTGTAATTTTTCGTCCTAATCTCACCTGTTCATGCGATAACCGCTTGGCGGTAGCGACAGATTCGATAAAGACGGCAAGCAAGGAGCATTGCACAATCAATAGGCATGGGTTGCATTAACGGGCGAGGCTTACGGGATTGTCCAAGCAGGGGAAAAAAGCACAAAGAAAAAAACCGCTCACATCGTTACGATTTTGTAACGCGACTGTATCAATGGCGAGCACTAAACGAATGAAGAGAAGCGACCGGCACCGCTTTCGTTGGACTTGTCGAGCGAGGCTGAGGCCATCCGTTTGAGTTGCAAGCGGGCGATACTCATCAGCAGATAGAGTTGATCATGTTTAACTTATATCCGAACATGAGAGGTATATTTTAAGTTTCGAGTCAGTATCCCTCTACCGCAGATGGATGATTTTCTTCAGCTCCTTATACTTTGACGAGCCTCACATAAAGCATGCTGTTGTGGCACTCCGAAGGCTGTCTTTTTTCCCTTGAATATGGAGCTAAAGTATCAAACTGCCGTTTGGTCTATAGAAATGTGTGTGCGTATCAAACTTGGAGTGCAACCAAGAGAGATTTCGCATAGAAGACGCTCGATAAAGAAAACAAAAAAAGAATTGACGCATTGGCAATCTTTAAGAACAACGTTCCACGCGTTTGCCTTCCGTTAAATGTGTCCCACCGCGTCCGTTCGTTTTACGTCGGAGTGTATTTTGTTTTGTTTTTTTCTTGTTTCGATTATTGATTTTCTCGACATTCGCCTAGCTTTCTTATAATTCATCGCATTAAGTTGTTCTTCTGAGCAAAAGGGTCGATATTGTGAAACCACTTCAATTTGTGATCGCGGAATTAAAAACCAGCGTATCGCCGACACGACGAAAGCGCGCGTCTTTCAGCAACATTAAAAACAAAAAGTAAAACACAATGTTGGCGGTCTGGAAACGCACGACAAGGAAGGTGACCCGTTCTTGTCGTCTATGTGTCCAGGTTGTTTTCAAAGGTTAAAACAATTGCGTAAAAAAACAAAATCAAGCACCTAAGTGCCTTGAAATGTTTCACGAATGTTTTTTTAGGTGGTGCATTCATCAAACTCCATATTTTATGAGTCTAGCTAGGTTTGAGAAACCGAAATTAAACTTTAAAAAAAAGAATGTAATATTTTTTACACAGTGTTCTAGAAAATCCTGGGGGACGCTGAAGCTTCGCCTTTAAGAGTGGAACGCGATAGCGTTATCGGGCCCCGTTCGCAAAGCCTTCTCATATAGTAAACCGGCGCTCGATTTCCCAAGCCGTGCAAGCGTGTGTGCGTGGTCTGGTCGGTAGCGTCACGTGTCACGTGTGACGTAATGTCACGTGACGCGTGACGTCACACGTGGCTGCGCGCGTTGCATTACGGGATTTTTTGCTCCCACCGACGCAGACGCCGGATTTTCTGTGACAGGAGCTTGTAAATGCTGTCGCGTTAAAATGGCAAAAGCCTTATGGGCTCGATAGATGTCAGAACACAAAGCGAAAACGTGAAAGCTTCTTTCAGATGAAACCTCGAAAGCAGATCTGAGCGTGTGTGTGGTCGCATCTATGAGTAGCAGCGACAACCAGACGTTGTTTTGCCGTTGTACTCTCTGTGATATATATAAAAAAAAGTTTCTTTAAGCTGACTTTTTGCTATTTTTAATTTAGAAAGCTACGCTTGTTTTAGTAGGATCAATGCGCATTCTAGAGACCCCTTTATGAAAAGTTGCATTGCATTTAGTTCAGTGCTTCATTTCTACGAATTTTTCAGCCCTAATAGCGCTCGAAAAACGAAATTAAAACAATGCAAGAAAAGAAAAAAAGAAAGCCTGGAACAAATTAGTGCGCAAAGCACGATATACGAAGAACCAATGTTGCCTTTCGAATGAGAGCTAGGAGACGCCGTTTGCACGGTAAGGTCTGTTGACCCCCCTAGACAAGGATGTCTCTTTTGTTCTCTGGCCGAACCGATCTGTTTGCTACGACGATCCGAGGAACACTTAGTGAGATGAGGTCTCGTTTACTCAACGTAAACAACTGAGGACCGTACATGCCCCCCCCCCCCCCCCCACCTCTTGAAGGCTTCTTAGAACCCGAGTTCCCATTTCGTGTGAGATCGGTGTTGAGAAAGTGTTTGAGATTCGGGTTGAGATCCTGGTTCAGACCAGGTATCAACTACTTCTCGAACCGGGTCTCAAACTGGATCTCAAGGCGAATCTAAAACCGGTTCATTAATTTGATCTCAAACTGAATCCTTGGGTGCATATCAAACTTATTTGCAAACTGGATCTCATCTCAGAAAGGGGTGTCAAACTACAAACTTGAAATACTGAGCAGTCGTCGTGACGTCGCATCCATAAAGGTTCCTCAGTATGCCATCCAAAAAGGCGCCGGAGTTCACGGCTTTCGAGAAGGCAATGCGCCCAACCACTTGACATGGTTGTGCACTTGAACTGCGTCTTTTATTCTGTGCACTGGAGTTCTCAGTCCGTGGTGCCGGTAAAGTTCCCGTAATAGACTCGGAAAGCTTTAACCAAATTGAAGTTTGGAACAAGAAGTAAACAAAAATTATATTTGAAAAAAAAGAACGAAGTTTTTATGAACACTTTAATCTGAAACACCCTGTAGTTCCCGACGGGGAAGTCAGAAGGTGTCAATTAAACGCACAGCTCTTTTTTATATTATATATACAAGGTGTTTCTTAGCGCGTTGTAGGGCGTAAAATTGTGGATAAATAAACCAACAAACGGAGTGCAATGAAACGTTTCATGAAGTGTTCTTAGTTTGTGCAAATTTATAATAGTCCAAACAAAATTGGGCTGTGGGTATATGTTCATAGAGACTGAGCTTAGTCTGCCTCGACGGCTGACTTGTCTCTCAGCTGTAGATGAGAAATTTAGTCAGTGCAGTACAACCGCTAGCCTGGGGTCTTTAACGTGCACCATGCAGTAGTATAATACACGACCGCACGCCGGTACGATGCTCATCCAGGTCAAAATGGGCAGGGGTGGGGATTGGACCCAGGATCCCTGGGTTCTACAGCGCAAGCTTTCGCTTCACGTGCTCCGAGCTGGTGTGCGCTAGCCCTCTCGGCCACGGATCCCCCCTTATCATGCTCAAATTTTATAAAAGTAGGTTTCAGAAGAAAAAAGAAAAAAAGAAACCCGTTTTTTTCCTTAACTGAAAAAGATTTTTCACCTCGGTTTTTGCTTTATGTCGTACCATCTGTGAGTAGCAGCGACAAGCAGACGGTTTTTACCGTTTTTTTCTCCTGTATTTAAGAAAAAACGATTTTTTTTTGGTTTACGTTTTTTCCTTAAACATCTACCAGGAACTTTGAATATGATAAAAGCTCCACCCAAGGACACCATTTGTGAACAGTTTCCATGTATTTTGTTGATTAGTTTATTTATACAAATTCGTTTATGCCCGTATTACACTCCAAAACACACCGTCAATTAAGCGCAGATTTATATATATATATATATATATATATATATATATATATATACTATACATATTTGGCACAGCTTGAGCACTTCGATGTCTTCTAAAGTGTTGAACACAGCTTTCCTCGACTTCGAAACACCTTGAAGTTTGTGATATTGATGGATGTCTATAAACTGTCAATGCCCACACAACAGGCCGCTGCACTGACAACAAAGTTGGCGATGCGCCAAAGATGTCACAACTTTTTTGCAAACTTTGACGCAAATGCGGTTTCGTGGAGATTAAGCTGCGAGCGCTTAATAATGGAGTCACTCAGGTATAATTGATGGCGGGAGGTGCACCATACCCGTCGCTTCTCTTCTATATGAGGGGCGTTCATAACGTTTGTAGTATCTTCACCGAAAAGTTTCAGAAAAGGGAACATGACAGGCACCGACACGAGCGCGCGTCCCTCTATAGCTTAGGCAAAGTACAGGGAGTTTTCGAGAAGCGAGAACCGTATTTTTCAGCCCGGGTGAATTAACTATGCATCACAGAATGCTTAAACTCAGTGAGAATGTGACGCTAGCGGTTAGGATATATAGAACGCGAATTTGAGAACATGACTTTACCGGGATCAAAAGATTCAAGAGAAAAACGAACTTTCTCTATAAGCCGACGTTCACCTAAGCCTAATTTCGTCAAAACAAAAAAATGACATTGTCGACGCCTGTTTTATCTATTTCAGTGGAACAAACTCCTCAGCTAAGAAACAACAAACAAACGAGAATCTCTTTCTTGCTGACAAGTGTTTTTTTTTTTTGCTTATATAAATCCCACGAACTGCGACATTAGGCTAAGGTGGACGTCAGCTCATAGAGAAATTTAGTTTTTCACAATTATCTTTTAATTCAGGCAACGTCATCTTCTCAAACTTTCCCGTTCTATCCCAACCGCTAGCTTCCCGTTCTCCCTTTCTTCCATGCATGGTTTATTTATCCGGACGGAAAAACTCGGTTCTATTTTCTCGGAAACTCCTTGTATAAGCATCCCGTGTTATAGTGCCGCGGAACGCCGCTAGGGCATCCGAACAAAAGGTGTACCACCCGTCGGGGAAGTCGAAGCACGTGCAGTGATGCGTTTCTCCGTTTGAAGGCAAGCAATGCCAAGAAGATTCATTCCGAGCTGGTGGCGGTGTTTGGGGACAACGCCCCAGTTTTTGACACTGTGGTTAAATGGCACACAGACGCTTTTAGTGTGGCCTAACAAGCCTGAAAGCATTTCAAGCATAACGACAAAGATATTGTTAAAGTGGAGCAGTTCCTGAAGACTCAAAACGAGGATATATTAATCAATGGACTCCGGCAGGTTAGCCATATCTCTGGCGAAATTGCGTTACTTTGGGTGCCGAATATGTAGAGAAAGAATGAACTCCTTCCCGAGTTTCATTGCTTAATCTCTATTCCTTTATGAGAAAAATAAGAACTTTATGAAGACCCCTCGTATTAACTAGGAATAATCACACGATTAATTAAATTGTGTCATTGCCTCTTTTGGTATGCGTGAATTTTACTTACGTGGGCAACGCCTCTGTACGGAAGCTTTATTAATCAATTGCATGTTTAGTAGCGCCAGCTGCACTCTAACAAAATAAGAAGAAAAATTAAGAGGACATCTACTTCTTATGAGTTGTGAATGCGAAAGCGTCCGCGGCTCGCTGGTGACTGCTGCGCCACTGGGTAAGACAGCGGCGGGAGTGCGAAGCTCGTCGCGGCACGTGCTGAAATCACGTGTCCTCTCATCATCGTCATCGCCCTTGCTGCGGGTACCGGTTGACAATGTTAGACCTCAAAGCATAACGATAGGCTTAGCGTTAAGCATAACGTCAGGCCAGCGGATATCTGCGTCCCCCCCCCCTCCCTCCCACACATCGCTTTTTTCCATTGCGCCACCAAGCAGTTCGAGCTGGTCTCCTTGAGCAGACGATGACGCAGGTCTGCTATGGAGGCCCGCAGGACAGCGTCGCAGCCAATCGGAATTCTAGGTCCCGTTTTGTTCAGGGGAATTAAGGTGCCGTTTATCCCTGCTACAGACAACGATAACGCCGGCTTCACTCAGATAACACCGGATCGCTTCATGAGCCATTTATTGCTTTCGCATTAAAAAAAAAAAAAAGCATGTGAGTTTCCTTTCCGGCAGAACACGTGGACCCCCGATCACGATGCACCAGCGTTTTACGGAACGGCGTCCAAAGAAACGTCGTACACGGAACGCGTTCCGTTTAGGACCGCCGCCGCTCTACTTTGTCTATGTACAACTGGAACGGAAACTGGTTACGTTTTGAAGGGAACAGCAGGAGGAAGTTTGTTCCATTTTGCAATTTTACTCGAATTTAGTAAGCACTTAGGCTTTTAGTAGCGACTATTTCAACCTCCAACTTCAAGGGATGGGGCGTGTCCGAGAGATAGTCTAAAACAATGAACTGAAACAAATGTGATGGTGACGGCTGTACACGCAGTTCAATGTGGATATTTTTACTTGCTCGCTTTAGTTTATTTACAAAATGTCCAACATAAAATGTTACTAAAATACGCAAAATGTTATCGTTAACGTAATGACCCGTTCCAGGCTCAGAAGTGTAAAGGAAAGACGTCCCTTTTAGGACCACTGCAACTAGTAACGGGAACTTGTTCCATTTTCAAGGAGGAACGGGAAACGAGCTTCCGTTCCTATGTTGAACGGACGAGCACAACACGTAGGTGCAGGATAGAAAGATCAAGAAAATGATAAAACAAACAAAAAAACAATTAGACCTGAAAAAAAAAACAGGAAGATCTATTTGTGGATCTTTAGGGAATGCGTTACCATGACCCCTGGGAAACGCCACACACGTCCTTTTTGGGGACACGCTAAAGCTGACGCCTTCACTTTTCTCTTTTGGCTCTCTTCTAACTTTCTCTTTTGCTTCCTCTCTTTTTTTTTTGTAGCCTCTTTTTGGCTTTGTTACGGGGTCAGTGTTAGCGTTTCCCAAGCATAGTAACTAGCGCCTTCCCTAAAGATCCACCAACAGATCTTCCTTTTATCTTTGTAGCACAAACCAAGGCATACGCGCTTCGCCTACCTGCAAGTTGAGACTCGCCCCAGCATCCGCACGCACATTGGTTTCTGTCGCCTCCCTCTCGCCTTTGTCCTTCACTATTATTCTCCTCTCTTTGCGGCGCGCTTCCCTTGCCATTGTTTTGTCCACAGACGAGCGCCGTCAGCTTTTCCTTGTCATGTGGGTACCATACACCTTTGCAGGAAACAATCGACCCCAGGGGCAACAAACCGCCTTCGTGCCCAGTCACTGGGTTTGAGGCTATAGACTCTCATCGGTGTCCCTGCTAACCTTAACCGAGTGGACTGAGATTTCGATAGGCGCAGCCTGCGTAGGCGCAGTGTCAAACACTGCTGGCGGCAAGATTCTCGTCTTTTCCCACTGTATTTTATGTTTCATGGTGCATGTATGTGTTTTCCCGAAGACATTGAGAAAGCATTCTACCACATTAAAAAAAATAATAAAAAAAAACTGTAAACTAATTTTGTTCGTTACGCGCGTGACAGAACGAGTGCGACTAAAATGTTATTTGTCGTTTTTTTTAAAGATAAGTTTTGACAACGCCGTTTAATTTACCGCGTGTCAAACGGCAGAGCGCTTAGCTGTTGAAAATAATTTACAACAGAAGATAGCCGAAATGCATGCATTTTTCACGCTCACAAATAACGTATTTACCGATGGACAGGACACGGGCATACAGTTTAGCAAGTGCTAACATTCAAACAATATATTGTATGTACCCCACGATGCAGCGCCATCTGAAAATAATTTATTTGAGAAATATCTTAAATTACAGTCACAGTCGACGACAGTCACATCTTGACGATCGGACGGAGTCCAAGATGATTTCGTATTGGGGCACGTTTTGGGGAGAGCTTCCTTTTTTCACACCAGCACCAAAGCAAATGAACGGGCGCGACTGACTCGAACCCGAACAACTATTTCTGGCTATAACTGAGAAGGGCTGTACGCGGATATCTTTGGGAGAGGGGAGAACAGTTGTCATTGGCAGCAAAATCGCGTCGATGGCCGTTCGACGTCCTTCCCCTTAATCGTTTCCCGTGAATACCGAGCAGAAACGCTGGAATGGCAGGCACTTACCAGCCCTATTTATCACAGTGGAAGATAAGTTAACACAGAAAGGGTACGCAGCATGCATCAGAAAAAATTAAGCGGAAACTTGCAAGAGGTGCCAGAGAAAGTCGAATGCAAAACCGCAAAACATAGGTAGAAAATCGCGCTGAGCGGGTTTCCACAGTCAAAGAAAGTGGCAGAAAATTTCTATACTTCGTTTCAGCTTCGGTCCAGACGCAGCCGATGCTACAAGCGCGAGCATGTGGCCCAGAACAGTGCTTGCACTGCACGAGCGCGCGTGCTTGGCAGTGATGTTGAAAGCCCAGGAGCTCGCGCTTGTAGCTTTGGCTGCGTCTGGACCGAAGCTGAAACGAAGTATAGTTGATATGGGGCGCGAGCGCCGCACCAGCAGCATCAGCATCAACAACATGGCGGCGGCCTAGGAGCGTTTTTTTCTTTTGAAGGTTGTGAGAGGCGAGGGTGGAAGACGGCGGAGCGGAGGGCACGTGACATGCGGTCGGCCGAAGAGGCATGAGCTGGCGCGAGACAGTGCATGCTGCGCGTGGCTGGGGCCGGGCAGAAACGATGAAGCCGTTCTGGCTAAAGCCCCTTCATGTTTTAAAAGTAGCGCAACGTGCGTCGATGCATGAGGCACGTGCAACGTGCAGCATTCGGGAAGATCATGGCGGCACAGCGCAACATTGAGCTAGATTTCAGACGCCATAATCTTCCCATAAGTGGCGCGCGGCACGTGTCTCGAGTATTTCCACTACAATGAATGGCGCCACTTTTCTCTGGATAAAGGGGCTTTAGTTCTGGCTGGTCTAGCCCATGGCGATCCCCGGAGCGGTTCACCAGCGAGGTTCTGATCACGACCGGAGGGAACGGCGAGCTCTGGCCATACCGGCCTGGGCCATGACGATCCCGGAGTTGTTCCGCAGCAAGACTCGGGCTATGATAGCCCGGGACAGCTATAGCCTACGCAGCGCAGGCGTGAAAAAGACGGTCCGCAGACCTGGACACGGACTTCGACCGCGAGCTCTGAACGACGACCGACAACCAGGGTCGGCGGGCCTGAGCTAACCCCAGTAAACCCCTTTCTGGATTTCTATTGTGTTGTGCCACTCCCTGGGAGACGAGCGAAGCGCAGACCGATCGGGCGGCGATTATTATAGAGCAAGATTATCACAAAGAATACCACAAGGTGTATAGTCAGTTACAAGTTAAAGGAGCGGTGCAACGATATTCAATTGGTATGTTTTTCACTTTACACGAGCTTACTGGCACACCTGGGACTCAAGGATACTCACACGCAACGCCACTGGCCAAGAAACTCCTTTGTTGCGGTGTAATTTCAAGGACAAAATCGATCATTTTCATTCAATCTCTCCTTTGCAAAATTTGATGACGTAACGTGGGGATCGCAGTGCTCCCCAATGACGATATTTGAATGCTGTTCATAGATTGGACCCGAGCATTGCGTGGGCACTCGATTTGGGCTCGTGATAATTACTAGCTCGAGGAGCATTCGGGTAGTAGGCCCGTGTCCAATCGCTGCAAGGACGACAATAGCCGAGCCATAACAATGTCTAAAACTCAGCGCGTGTCCTGTTCTTTGGCAACCCCAGCGCGTGGCTATGATCAACATTGGCGGCAAATAATCCGCTCCAGATCACGTGGCCGCTTGTTCTGGGTGCGAGTTGAGGGGTGAACGCTGCTCGTTTTTCTTTAATTTTTTTCTGAGACTTCTATTGCGTGGGGCGAAAAACGAACGCGTGTTTCATAGGTCATTAACGTCAGGGATCCGTTTTAAGTGGTATTTGCGCAAAGTACAAACATTGTTGCATTGCCCCTTTAAGGAAAGTTTCGAGGGAAAGGAAGGCTGGGGAGGAGGAAGCAGACGGAACGCTGGAGAGAGGACGGGGTTTCCTACTCTCGAGCATTCCATTTCCTTCCTTCTCCCCAGCCCTCCTTTCCCTCGAAAACGTTTCCTAACCTGTAACTGAATATAATGCTAACGTATTAAAAGTAATATGACGTAATGTGCACTGTGACTGCGCACATCAAATTTTGGGGGCTTGAGAGTGCTCTGAGCGTCGTCATAGGCAGGGACCCGTCCGTTGTTCGCTGTGATTGCCTGCCTCCGTATTTTTCGGGAAAGTTAACTCACCGACATTTTGTTTCCTATTGAATAATCACTGGGAACTTAAAATAGCAGTCACACTGCTAACGACGGACAGGTAGAAGAGACACAAACCTCAGAACGCTCTGTGGTGTGTGTCTCTTCTACTCATCCGTCGTTTTTTTTTTTAGCGCTTTTAACCCCTAAACATGTTCAACCAACTAGCGCAAATCCAAACCCTTGTATCATACGTCGTATCTTGTGTGAGACTGGACAATTCCAGGCGCCGTGACCTATTTTCTTTATCACCATTCTCGACAGACACTTATGTTCTGGCCCGCTACCGATAATTGACACCGAAACACAACCGAATATGTGGAAAAAATAAAATACCCCCCAAAAAAACACCCCGCGATCACGGAACCCTGCCTATCACTATAGGGTTCTGTGTTTTCGGATGAATCCAAAGAAAATCCGGAAAAACGCTCGCCGGTAAATTTTCGGTTAATTCAGATTTATCAAAAAAAAAAAACTCAAAATTTCCAGTTCACAACACTAAAATAAAGAACAAAAAAACACGATGTTCTTACAAATAAACTTAAAAAGAGCGCAGGATCAGTAATCTTGAGGAGATGCTGCTTCAGTTTCCTTTGAAATCTCGAACTTCCGACGAAAGGGGTTTGTCCTTTAGCTCGTCATGGTCTCCTCACGGTCACGAGTCATATATGGTACCCGGACATAATTTATTTTGCTTTCGAATTTTTAAAATTTGGAACGCAGCACGATAAGTTACGATTAACGAAAAAATTGTCAAGGTGCAGGCGAGCTGGTGTATGTTGATCATGATGTTTTTAAAATCCTGAGACTGGGAAGGAAAATGAAGAAAAATTGTAAGACAGAAAAAAGGGGACATAAGTTACGAATTTCAGAGAGTTGGTAACCTAATGGTATATTCGGCTCGTCGCTTTTCAGCCTCTTGGAGCGCTCTGAAAAGCCGGTGCGCATTCGGTTGGTCGATGCCAGGCGCTCCAAGTATATTCGGCGGGTTCTTTCGGAGCGCTCTCGAAGCTCCGACTCTCGCCGTCCTCCGAATCGGAGCGGTTTGAGGCGCTCTGACTTGGAAGTGGGAGCGCACGAGAGATCTGGCTGCCGACCGGTCACGTGACCCCAGCCATTCCGCCATTTTGATTTGTGTCGGAAGCGGACGGCGAGAACGCAGCTACATCGAAGAAAGAGGGCTGCGAAAAACAGCCGTCAGTCTCGACGCCGTCACCGTTGTGTTGTGTTCCCCGAATTGAGGTGAAATGTCGTTGAAACGAAGACGTTTAATGTTAGGGGTGACACCGTCAGTGCTGCTGGCGAAGCTAGCAGACAGCGAAAACACCAGCAGCTCGGACGGCGACGACGAGAGCCGTGTTTACGAAGCGAAGTTTGCCGAGTTGTTTGACCCACTTTGTACGGTGCCCAAGGTCAAGGCCTATGTTTAGGGAATATTCACTGGCGGCCATATCTGTGTGCGCGAATGCTGAGCGCGGGCTGATGGTGAGCTTCTACAGTTCTTTTGCAACGTGCATTCAGCACCATCGAGAGTGCCGGTCTTAGCAGGCTATTAATGTGAGCGCATCCTGAGCATGCGCTTTCAACAGCACCCACAAATATGGCGTCCAGTGAATACTTCCTATTAGCGGCGAGATGTTTCGGTGGCGCCCTCGTTTGGTTACCTTTCGTGACGTCATTACCTTGTGAATAACAAGTTCGATGGTGCTTGTAATGGGCAGGGTGGAAGCCTGAAGTCATAGCGCTCTCAAAGCAGCACTGCAAACACCGTCAAAATTGAAGTTCTTAGATTCCTCTTATTTCCGTCGATGAAACATCCATTGCTGACGTCAGAGTCAGCTTTCGGCCAATTGTGGTGGGCCGACCACAGCGACGCTTTCGATCGCTCACATCGCCAATAGTGCGAACCTACACGGACGAGGCGGTAAGAACAAAAGTACGAGAGTTTTCAAGCTGTATTGTTGTCTGTTTTTATAGTTTCGCAGGGACTTCCGCTTGGCACGGCTGGCATGCGTTGACCTAATCAGCGTCCGCGTTGATGGCTGTCATTTTTCAAGGATTGACGAATGGATGGATGACTGAATACTGCTGAACCCTTTGAATCTGAGAAGCAAAAGTTCCGCTAGAGGGCGGCTCGCGCCGTCCTCTAGTGGCACAGGCGACCCTCTATCCGCTCGGCTTGCCGCTCTGAAAAGTAGAGGTGCGTTCGGCTGGGCGCGCCGATTCTCTCGCTCCGATGCGGAGGCGCCCGGGATCTGGTAGCTCCGACTCGGATGATTGGAGCGCTCGAAAGTGACCAGCCGAATATACCATAACAAAACTAAACTCCAATTAATACCAAATATTCAGCAAAAAAAAAAAAAAAAAAAGATGATCTTCGAAAAACATTATTCGAATTTCATGAGAAATAAACATCGAAAACCGGGAATAGACCGATCTCACCAGCCAGTTTGACTACGCCACCGCTGCCGCAATGCATCGAGGGAACTTTAGTCTTTTTGCACGTGCGACAACCTGGCTTGAGCGCTGCGCGTGTAAAGCACGAGAAGGCACGAGCCCTCGCGTGCACGGCCATCTGCCTCCTGAGAACTAAAGTCATGGCGGCGTCACGCATGCACCGAACGCTTAGTGAGATCGGTCTATTCTACCCGTAAAGCCGGAGGTCACACTGCTCATACGTTATACAAAAGACAGTCGGCAAACACGAGTCACCGCGATGTCCGTGGTTCGAATGCCGCGTGCCAACTTCTCCCTTGAACTGATTGCTGTGCGGCATTTGAAGCACGGTTCTCGCGGTGACTAGCGTTCGAATCTGTATGCACAGTCTTACAGACTGTATTTTGTATGATGAATAATCAATTTGAACCCCCCCTCCCCCCTTAATGTACTGTACATCAACCCGCCGTTCACAAACAAGCCCGCCACCGCCGATACACCAGGTGTGGGCAATGCGCGAGCACAGGAACCTATACTTCGTCTCACCTTAGTATGGACTATTGTTAGCCGCGCGTGCTAAAAGAGCGAGCTAGTCGCTTTGAATGAAACCGCGGCGGCTGCACGAGCGCTCGTGCAGCAAGTGCTCTAGTCAAGGCAGTCAAGGCTGGCCGCTCGCGTAGCACAGCCTTCGCGGTTAGTCCATGCTAGGGTGAGACGAAGTATAATAAAAAAAGTGAAGCGTCTGCGCATGGAGCGTCTCGACGGCAGCGCCACTATACTGCCTCGAACGCGTATCCGACTTGTTCAAGTTACTCAAAGAAAGTAATTGGGTTAAGCCACTGAGTATTGACGTCAAAAGTAATTTGAGGAAAGTAGAAATTACTCAAAAAGAAAGTAATTGAGAAAATTACTAATTACCGTAAAAAGTAGCTAATTACTTTTGAAGTTACTTTTAAAGTTACTTCTATATGTGTTTTTTTATGGTAAAAAGAAGGTGCAGAGGTTTTGATCCGTTAGCGAAATTGCACTAGCCAAATATGAATCGGCTTGTTTTTTTCACAGAAATGGTTTAATATCTGGTTCTGCTTCTGCGTGCCTAATTGTTTTTTACATTTTTGTTTTTGGTCAATGATGTACTGCGGATGTATGATTTCTACTTTGAGGTTTAGCACTGTCTAAACGTGATTTTTCTAGACAGTGTTTGCTTGTTTACAGTGTTGTGTAAAGCAGACTTGTACACGTTACCGAAAAATAGTAAGGAATTACATTTACAATTACTCAAGGCTAAATTGTAATTTATTGCAGTTACAATTACCCTCCCATAAAAGTAAGTGACCGTTACCCCCAAAAGTAATCCGTTACTTTCGTGGCGTTACTTTCAACAATATTTTCCTCAATTAAGAAACAAGGGGAAGAAGGTTATTCAAGTTCTTATTGTTGCCACCTGTTCCATTTATTGACTTTAAGTATTTTGAGCAACACCTGACTCTCGAAAGTCTCGTCAGACATTTTGCGTTATTTCCTACTCAATATGTCGACTGCTACGCTGAACACCATTTGAACTGAGGCACTGGATGGGAGTGCCATGTTGTGCCTCACAAATGTTTTATGCTCTGCATTGAGCTTATTCAGCGAAGCAATGGAAGCACTATTTACCTCGAAGATAGAGCAAAGCTTCGTCATTGCAGCCGTTTTCTGATATTCGAGAGTTTCAGTAGAGTTAGTAACAGTAAAGTGATAATTAAATAACAAATAAGGTTTGGCTCAATATTCTTCTTCCTTTGGTTCTGAACAGGTCGAGCGTCGTTAGGGAGTTTTCGTAGATCGTTTCCGCTGTCCCGCGACGGTCTCCGCAACCCGCTAAGTACCCGCACCTCTACAGTCAAGGCCATCGCCGCGCAGGCGCAGTAGCGTCTTCATCGTTGCGGAGGGCTTAGCGGACGGGGAAACGCGGTCTACGAAAACTCCCTGTTGAGACGTTGGTGAATAAGAAAAAGTTTCCAATATTTAAAGATAAGTAATCAAGACAAAAAAAAAAACAACAACAGGACACTCATAACAACAAATAATTAGAACGTTGGTTAAAACAAAGATGTAAACGCACGTTTGCCGTCTGTACCTTTCTTGATGCCGTTCACAAACGCACGGAGCACGAACCGACTGCAGTTTACTCTGGTGTTCTCCAGATGGACGTTTGCTGACGCCACGGGCAGCAAATGGCAGAGAAAGCCGCGCTATGGCCCCACTCACGAGTTTCACTCTCTCATCAAGCCCAGAATATCAGGTACGCAGCCACCATCATGTTTTATTTGTAAAAAATATTTGCTTGAGATAAGATACATCTTGCTGGGGTAACAACAGGAAGAAGAAAAAGAAAGAACATTACCATTTTCGAAGTGCTCGCAAAAAGCTGACTCACAAAAAGGGTAACTGAGATGCAGACAACCTGGCTGGAATTCACAAATAAAGTGGGCCAACCCTAGAAGTTGGACTGCAAAAAAAATAAGTAGCTTTTAATACAGGGTAGAATAAGGTGAAAGAAGCAGAAAAAAATACATCCTGTTTTCTAAGAGAATATGATAAGTGTGCATCGAAGAACGAGGATGCTTGTGGTAATTAGGGAGCCTTCATGCGCACATGAAGGCACTCTAGTGGTAATAACACCTTCACATATTATCACATCTCTTTTAGTGGATTTTAGGGTAGACGGAGCGTTGTCTCGTGTTGTGACATTATAAAAATGGTCCTAGTCACTATAACCGAGAAGGACATTGTTAATTCTTGTCTGTGCGCTTAGCGCTTTGAACATCTCGAAGGGGCTTACAATCACTTGGTGTATTTCTCTCCCCGCCTTCGATCGCAAAGAAAAAACAAAGACACACACAAAAAAGCGGATATAACTTGCTTTTTTTTATTTTATTTTTTTAGAAATGCTTATTTGCATTTTTTGACATTGTTGTTAGGGTCTAAGAAAAGATAGATTCAGGGGCTTGGTGCTTGGTGTTGCAAAAAAAAGGCTTTGCGGAACTGAAGAGTGCCAAGCCTCCCTTTGCGCTGGTCAATTCGCGTGACAGTGTCACTGCGCTCAACTTTACCAAACTGAAAACGACCTTCTCTCTAGAAGCGGGGGGGGGGGGGGGCGGGGGGGGGGACTGGTTTTGAAAAAAATTTAACGGATTACAAGGAATCCGTTACGTAAAAAATGTAAAGGAATTACTCTTAAAATTACTCTAGAAAATATGTAATTATTCCATTACTAAATTACGGATAAATGTAAGGGATTACAAGTAATTTCGTTACTTGTAACGGATTACGCACAAGTCTGCTGTAAATTACACCTAAAAAGGACTTGAAGTAAAGTACGAAGCCAATTAGAGGTTATACCCTTCAAGTAAAGGTGTAAGTACACCGGGTGCAATGTACTTGAAGTAACGTATATAAATACAATATATTTCAAGGTAAAGTGCAAGCACTTTTAACACAATCTTTCATGACACCCTTTCATTCCCTATACACTGTTTTTTTTAAACTGATACGCATTGCTCCAGGGCTAATCGCTAGTGTATCCGTTTTTTACGGAAATGGCAGCAAATATTGCATAAAGTCAAGTCGCCACAGAGTAGTTGCTTTACTCTCGTTGACGAGCTATTTGACACAATCAACTTATAAGGTACTTATTTGTGTCGGTCTTATAGCCGCCATTGCTTCACTCAGAGAAAGGTCCAGATGACGTCTCGAAAGAGCGCGTTTTCACACGACGATACCGCCATTTTTTGTTTTCGGATTCGGGGAATGTACATTGAAGTCGGGAGTTTTACTTTCCTCGGAAAATACAAGTACATGTTCAGAGAATTTACTTCATGTAAAGTACCATTTTTCTAAACAGTAGTACTTAGTACTTTTTCTAAAGAGTAGTATATAGAGTACTTCCCAACACTGCTTGTTTATTATTTTTTATATAAAAACGTTGGGGGAATTACTACAGGCTTCTCGAACGATCTTTGAATCTTTGAAGATCTGCATATTCTGAGTTTTGGGAGGAAAGGAAACGCAAAAAGGTCCCCTTTGCGTTGTCCTTTAGCAGGCGATTCTTCCAGTACAGCACAAACTACGAAAGCACCAGATGAGTCTCAGAGCAGGTGCTGCATTTCGTTGCCTCCTTTGAGTGAGCATGCAGTGTGTGCACCTCCTGTAGTGGGCGAGAGTTTCTACGTTGGGAAGAAGCGGGGACCAGCCCTTTCTGCAAATGGGTCAAGTCTCCTTGAGCTTCGGGACACAGAGAAACGCCAGTCTTCGGCGCTAATCCCGCAGTTACTCGGCCTCTCTTGCGTCGTGTTTGTTCGCTCCCCGCGCCTCGTAGCAGTGGCTGCAGGGGGGGGGGGGGGGGGTGTTCGGACTCTCCAAAATATTTTCTCCCCCCTTCCTTCCGACGCCACATGCTTCCCCCTCTTTGCAAATATCAGCTGATCTTCCAACATCTATCTCGTTTGTGCAGGGAATGTTTGTTGATAGGCAAAACAACCACTAATATTCAAAAGTAATTTGTAAGTTGAGTAGAAGTTACTCAGAAAAAATAATTAAAGTAAACTAATAATTACCGAAATAAAATGTGATTGAAAGTTACTAAACTACTCAGAAAAGTAGTTAAACTACAGTAACTTGAGTAGAGTAGTCGAACTACGTACAAGTCTGGTTAGCGTCCTATCCTGCCCATACAACAAAAGTGGTCCCGAAGTGACAACATATAAAGTCACAGAAACCGTAGTGTTCTGCTGTCGAATGTCGCGATCCTGGCGGTTGGTGGTAGAAATGCTGGCGAAAAGCACGAGCGAACACAAGTGTCGCTGTCGTCATGACGTCCCAACTTCTGGCTGCCGAAGCTTCCGCAAGTGTCACACCAAAGAGCGACTTGCTGCAGAACAGTCGTCTGCTACATCCACCACCGCTGCTGGAACACCGCCAGGGTCGCGACCGGCGACAGCGTGACACTTTTATGACGTCACCAGGCGAAAATCGAGGCACCACTTATTTGGCCGCGGTAAACACACCAGTCGGAGACGCCTTACAGGCATCATAGTCCGACTACAGTGGCTTAAAGGGGGTAGTGTAGTTACCGCGTAGCCTCCACCTTGCAACGGGAACGGCCGCTCCTTGGAAGACGGTGTAGGTGGCGCTTTGATCCGCAGCACCGTTCGGGTGCCTCCACCGGCCGGCAGATAGAGACACTCTAACACACTTCATAACTAATATAAATACCTCACAAACAATTATTTGTTTCTAGTGAACTTCCCACGACATGATTTGTGTTCGTAGGTGAATAAAATTATGAAACTAGCAGACGACAGTGAAGTCGACTGCTGCGAATCGGCCGGAGCCAAGCTGGCCAAGCGGCCCAGCCGGAGCCATAGCCAAAACGACGGTGCTGCAAGCGCCAGCGCCACCTGCGGCCGTCTTCCAACGCTGTGCCGCTTCTCCGGTTTCTTTCGTTACACTACCCCTTTAAGCCACTGTAGTCCGACTACAGCAGCGTGATATCAAAGCCCAGTGTTGCTCTCAACTCTAAAGAAGAAAAAACAAAAAAGCTGCAAGAATTGAAGTATTTTTGTTTTTCTTTGCTCCAAGTGTGAATTGCACGACAGCTTGTGTGTCTTAAAAAAAAAGTAAACTTTTCTGGACTTTGGCAAATAGAGAAGCGCATTAGCGCAGTCAACAAAAGAAGGCGAGTCCTGCCGGGGTTAGAAGGGCTTCAGGTGTGCGCAGTTGATACGTCGAGTTAAACAGAGAGGCGCGACCTTTTATGACAGAGCAATCGCTTGTTTGTCTTCTGCCAGAACGGATTTCAAAATGATTATGCTAACGAGAAAGGTGTTTGCATCGTAGACAAAGAAATCCTATTTCCGTTGATTTTAAAGGATACCTCAAAGAGCGAAGTATGTCTTAGGGCCGGTTGCACCAACGCCGCTTAGCGAAAAGCGGAGCTTAGTCGGGAACCTAAGCTCAGTTTCGGTTTCGTTCGGTTGCACCAAAATCGCTTATCGCTAAACCTAGCACTAAACTACGCTTAACTTGAGCGCCCAACATTGGGCGCTTTGCTTTTGCTTGTTTCTTAATCCTGGATTATAAACATGGCGGCTGGTTTGTGGCGGTCGACGCGGTGGACGAAATTGGTTGTACAAAGTGTTTTAGGCCACAACAGCGTGAGAGTCTCGACAGAGTGGCCTTCGATTGTGACAAGGATGCAAAATATTGTCTCGTGAAGTGTTTATCGACCCCTGTTTTCAAGTTTGCTCTCCACTCTGAGTGCGTGTTAGCCCTAACCGAGATACGGACGGAGCTGTGGGGCTCACGTCTGTCTTCCCGTTGGTTTTTCTGTGAACGAGCCTGTTCGTATGTACTTACTGATTTTCGCATAACTGTCACGTATTGCTATTTAACACCTTGTTAATTTCTGCTTGCAAAACATATCCTTTAATCCGATCGGTGCGTTGAAATAGTAGCCGTACGTGATATCGGCCATCAGCTGATTGTCGACACTTCTGCCGGTTGCATCAAATTGCGGTTAATTTTAATAATAAAACTGCAAAAATTAAATTTCTTTAGTTTTGAGACAACCTTCAGTGAATTTTCCTTGTCTCGCGAGTATAGAATCTTCACTTCAGAAAACTGCGTTCTATAACCGCAACTTTTCTGGTGATCGTGCTTTTTAGAAATGTTTTGCTTTATATCTTTCATTCGTGGCGACGACAAATCGTAACGACTACAATGCGAGATTCGTTCAGCGCTGTATTGAGGCAGGCTGGGGCAGGTGATGCGAAGAGACAACCGTTCTCGTGGGCACGATGTGATGTACTAGTGGGAGTTTTCTATACTTCGAAGTCTGCCGCCGTCTATTTGTATGAACTCAAGATCTGCCTATTATCACTCGCGAACAAGCTTCTGGTTCTCTATCAGCAGGAATAAAAAAAATGGTTCTGGGCGACCTTTGCGTGTTCAATAATTGACAGTTTGTATGGTCATCAAGGGATCTACCAGTAGTATCGCTTTGATGTATTGATAGTTATACCTTCTTTGCTTGTCACTAAAGCAAAAGATACGTAGTTCCATTACCAAAGGGTTTGACACGATCAGTTCAACGACGGTACAGTGCAGTTTTGTCACCTTGCTGATAGCAACGAGTACGGTCGATGCAAGATCTCGACGACTTCTATTCGACGATTTTCGGGCATTTTCGCAGCTGCCGTGGCGAGTTCGTCGCTATTCTGAACTTCATCGGTCTCAGGCATGACTTGATTTCAGTAGTCATCTTACCTGCCTACTTATTCTCGATGATGTTTTTTCTTCAGCGATGTTGCGAGTAGAGAGTCCTTTTCGCGTTCGGAGAGATTTGGGGCCCCCGATGGCTCCGTTATCTCAAAATGTGAGCACGAAAACTACTGTCACTGTCAAAATATTCTGTTATCAACTGATATTAAACACACAATCACAGATGTAAAGAGCATTCGTGTTTATTTGAAGCTTTGACTCCTGTTTTTGAAAGTTAAGCGAAAAAATGATTGAATTTGGAGACCTTTAATTCGTTACTCACCGAAGAAATACAGCGAAAAGCAGACGCCAACTACTACTATTGCGGCAGTTTTTTCTTTTTTCTTTTTACATCACGTGATTCCTCTTCGCCAATCGCATTCATCCCTCTGAGCGTTCCCTAGTTCGCTCTGTTTGTCCCTACATTCCCTAGGCAAATCCAGCGTTTAGCTAGGGGCGCGTCTGTAAAGCCGGGTTAACGTTGGTGCAACCGGAATTTAAACCCGTGCTTATCCAAGCTCGGCTTAGGGCGCTAAGCCGACTTTGTAAAGAGCCGCTTTGGGTTAAGGTAAGCGACGTTGGTGCAACCGGCCCTTAGAGAGATTTATGTCACATTCGTCTGGGGTGCACCGCACCGCACCGCGCTGCACCGACGGACGCGTAACGTTCGCCTGGTCGTGTCGGTGCGGCTGCACTACATTCGCCTGGGACTTCATGCGGCGCGCGGCACCGGTGCGTTGCTGCACCAGCTGCACCGTCGGAAGGAGACCATGCAGGTCCTCGCACTGCGACCTTGAGTTAACGCTCTCCACTTCCTTCGGCACCTCCTCTCTCTCTCTCTCGCCTCGTCGTCGGTCTTCCTTCCTCGTCTCGCGAAACATGGCGGCCCGGACCTCGAGAGAACGTGATGTCGGCGCTGCTATCTTCTTTCCCTCAAGCCCTCTGCTCTGGCTACGATTCCAGCAGTGACGACAGGCGTCGGTTTTCCCTTTTCGGGAAGTGTGTGCGTGTGCGTGCGGTGCTGCGTTGCGTCGGCCGCCACGCCGGGCACGTTAAGCTTTCGTCGTCCGTCGGATTCAAGACGTCGGTGAGCCTTCGGACTCCGTTTGAACTTTTCCCTGGACTTTGGGTCCTGCAGTGGGGACTTTCCTTTTTCGGAACTTTCGTCTTCTTTGCACCGGTGAACTGGTTTCCCGGCTGCAGTGTCTGTCGCGAGCGGTGAGTTGTTTCGCGTTGTGCCGCTCGGGATTTGAGTGCTGACTTGTTTTTTTCGCGGCCCCGCTGCCCGAAGGTTCGTGAGTGTGTTGTTGGAGTCGTGTTCGCATTTCGTTCTGATGGTTTTGTCGTGTTGTCGCCGTGCGCGGCTTTTTATTGCCTAATTAAATTTCTTGTTTTTCTTTTAACCCCTGCGTGCGCTCGCCTCTTGATTTTCACACCAGACGTGTACCTATCGCTTGTCACCAGTCCGACAATAAAATCGCATATGTGTAAACGCTCTGTTTCATAGTCCATGTGTTTTTGTTTTTACGTTGGCGGGCGAATTTTCGGTGTAACAAGTACATACTTGAACCATCCACTTGAAAGACAATTTGTTACTTTCATTCCTCGCATGATGGCGCGAGCCGCCACACACTCTTGCGGATATTTTTTACCGTCCACCCGTTCATGTTTTGCCCTTGCAGTGACCGCACCGAACGCGTCGCACGGCGGGTTGCTTCGCGTTCGCCTGGTAGTGCGTCATGTGGTGCACCTACACAGTGGCGTGGCCTTGGGGGCGACATTTTATCGGTGCCGTGCGCGCCCCAGACGAATGTGACATTAGAAAGTGGAGCGTGAAAGTGCATTCACACGCCGGATCAATCTTAGGAAGCAGGGCCGGCTTGCTAGAACAGAGTCTCAGCGTTGGTCTCAGCTGAGACTGGGTGAAAGAAAGCACTGCAAAGTCTGGGCCGTGCGAGAGTCTTGAGACAGGGTTTGAGTGTCGCTGAGCTCCAGCGCTGGCTTTGGCAGTGCCTTCTTTCCCCCGGTCTCAACTGAGGCGCTGTTTCTATAGCGGGCCCGCCCAGGTACGTGGACCAGAGAAGTGTGCGTACCACGTGACCATGACGTCATTACGGACAATTCCACAGGTTCGCGGCAAGTCCGCGGACCTGGTGCAAAATATCAAGGTTGCCGCTGATCGAAGTGAGGACTGCGAGTCCGAGCTCGCAGCTTCAGTTGCTGCTTTCGATCACCACCTCTCAAAGTTGTGACAATGAGCCCGTAGCTTTCGCTTCCCTCCAAGCTAAGAACCAACACGAAACGTACGTGGCGCTCGATTTGCATCCAGTCAGCGTATGGCCAACCTGCCAGCGAAGGAAACGAAGGTGAAGGGTCTCAGCGACAAAGAGCCATTCTTCTTAATTTTACTCATGGAAGAATAGGCCTCTCGCAAAATCGAAGCGGGCATCTTGGGTACCTTTTGGCTACCGTTTCGGTTTGGCAAGCTCGATTTACGCCATCCCCTTACGATCAAATCTAGAGCATGCATTTTGGAATATAGGCGACGTTCCCCGAGTTTATGGCGTCGCCTACCAATACAGATCAAATGCAAAACATGTTTTTTTTTTTTTGGGGGGGGAGGGGGGAGGGGAGGAAGGTAATATAGTTTGTGCTCAGGTAAACAAAGGCAGAAAAAAAAGTGTACGGGACCTATCGTCCTCTTAATTCGACTTAATTCCCCAGGCTTCTGAAATTATCTGGGAACCTGGGAGGGTCATTCTGCACTCTAGTTGTTGCCAGGCCGCCAGAGAGGTATGGGACGCGGCAGGCATGGCTCCTACTCCTCGCTTAGTCCAGGCAGGTTTTTACGGCCGCTGGAGCTCCGTTTCTCAACGGGAGCTCTCACGAAGGTGAATGGGTGCAATGCAAGCGAGTGCTGATTTTATTTTCATGCTGTGCTGAGATGCACTACTCTGTCAAAGGGGACAATCGAAATTATGCCCCTCCTCTAGATGACCGAACAAGTCCCGCTGTGCAACGGGCGCCGTGTTGCAAACAGGAAGTTTGGGAAGTAGCCTATTCCTACAACTGCAGTGCCTCCAATTCGACCAGTACCGAATCAAGGCCAAAAAAAAAAAACAAAAAAAACGCCAAATATGGCTTAAGCGAAGGAATGTTGGTATGGGACTTACATGACGGGTGAGTTCATTGAACGATGAGTGATTCATGTGCACACCGCAGCTCTATTTGTCCACCTATTTGTGTTTAATATTTAAAAAAAAAATCAACGTCTTTTTAGAAAGAAAACAAGGCGACGCATCTTTAAATTATAGAAGAAAGCGGAGGGGAAAGAAAGAAAGAGAGCTAGGAAAGCTGCTGAGGACTACTACGGTATGCGGAGGTTCTACCGCAGCCTGGAATTCGTAGGGCGCATGAAGCCTGTGCTTCCCCGGGCATGCACAGAAATCCACCGAGAAGATGAGGATCCTTAATGACGTCAGTAACGCAAAGGCGATTTGCTGAATCCTTGCTTTACGTTGACGGGTGTCCAGGTTATCTTTAAATTCGTGGAACCCATTGATTCAAGTGCGAAACAAGACTGCCGATGGTTAGCAAATAGTTATGGCGTTATGCAGCACCGCTGGTGTTAAACGTGGCCATGACAACGCTGTGCGAATTCAGACATTTTGTTCGCTCGGATAGTTCATGTTTTACGAAATGCGAAGTAGTCACCGTGTGAAGCCGCTAACACTAGTAAATGTCAGCCAGGTTTTGCACCGGAGTCGCGCTCCAACAAGGCGACAAAGATGGGAAGAACAAGTACATCGTACATGTACAGTCATGAACGTTGCGTCTTAGTGCAAAGTTTTAAGGAAGAGCCGGAAAGGGATTTAGCAAGTGGCTTGGTGTCATAACTGACGGGAAGGAGGCAATGATAATTAAGAAACACAGCACTATCTCGTAAGATTCTCTTCACTTTGCAGCTGGACAGAAAAACAGAGTTATTTATTGTGGCTAATACAACAACATCCTGGATTGATACGCCTTCAGTACACATATCGTGCGCAGCAACAAAAACGAGTGCGCAGCTATCAGACTCGCATGGGAAGTTCCCAAAATGGACAACATGAAGCAAAATAGATACGAATACTCATCTTCCGGACGTAAATCACGCAAAGGTGCGTTCAATACAAGTACCAAAAGCTTCGCGGCAAACATTTTTCATAATAGGGTTGGAGCATTTGGAAGAATAGTGAGAGGTCTTAAACACGCCTTTGCGTGTTTAATTTATCGTTGAGTTAAATCAAAATAAAGATACTTTCGCAAGGGTGAGATAAATATTTATTCTGATAAATCGAAACAGACAGAGGAATCCTATCATGGCGATCTATTTTCCGAAATAAAATGTATATTCCACATTTCACTCCTTCTTTTGATAGCCAAGAATGACCCCACGATTCCGCGTTCTGGTATTGGCGCTAAATGTTACATATATGGGCTAGCATATATGCGTTATTTGTTATGATATCGCTTCGGATTGAAGAAAGCTACTTTTGCCTTCTGCATTAAATAAATTTTGAATTGGCGTCTGTTTTCGTCGAAATGGGTTCCTGCTTGAAAATGTGAACTATAGCTGACGATATAAAAGGCATGGAGGAGGGGAACAAGAGGGGGAAAGGACAAACACAAATATCGAAACACAGCTAGGTGACCAGTGCGCGACCGAAAAAATCCGCCTGGTCCGGGTATCGAACCCGGGACCTCTTCATTTTCTCTGCATTTTCAACTATATCTGCACTTTGCATTAAAAACCGCCCTAAAACATTGCCATTTTTTAATCCTTATCATGCAGCAGCGGCGTAGACATCAAATACAATAAATAACCTAGGAACAAATTCGGTTCAATGAGGTATCAACTAGTCTCAACCAGAGTGTCGACTCGAACTTTTTATCGGTAGGGTTCGAGTTCGGGCTGACGGCTTTCGGTTCAGCTCCGGTTCAGCTCCGGTTCAGTTCCGGGAAGCCAAAATCAACGGTTCAAACCGGTCCGAACCGGTTTTAGGATAAGCCCTTTCGGTCTACCGTTTATAGAAACACTGAGCGGCAGTCACCACACTTGTTTTCCTGACCAACATTGTTTGCATTCAGCACCGTGACGCAGACGAAGAATCATGCAGCAAGGACTGATCAAAATTGTTCACTCTAATCTATGCGCACCTTAGTACTCAGATTGAATCTGGCCTAAAATAGAGCGTCGCAAGTGAACATTTATGATACAGGATAAACACGCATAGCCTGACTGTTTAGGCTTGTTCTTGACAAGACGCCGGTCAATTCAATTTGCAAATAAGTATTACCTTTTGCTAATTTATGATTTATTTTATTGAATAGAACAAAGTACTATTTCATGCTCTACTGGATATGGCAACTACTTAATTGGTTGCTTTCTGACGGTTTGTGTGCGTAATCGTCACAGTTCTGCCGCGCGCCCCTGTGTTCTATTGTTTTTGACCAGACCCACGAATACATAAAATTGCTGTTCATCAGATAAAAGAAGCAATAACATGATTTTATGTTTTTGAGAAGTTTTATAGGTGTCAGAAAAACACACTTATTTAAATCACTTTCAAAATCAGAAATCGGTCTAAGGCTCTCCCAAATCGTATCCCGGAGAAAAGCTCACCGGCGATAAGCTCACCGGAGAAAAGTTCATCGGAGAAAAACTCACCACTTTTGCGCGGGTCCGTAGATAAGCTCACCAACCGTGTGGCAGACCTGGAGAAAAAGACACCTCGAATTAAACGTTTATGTAAAGTGGTCGTTATCATTTAATAGCAGTATTGCTACCAAAGTTTCAGGCGCCTCTCACGCAGGCGGTACACTGTGCAACAGAGTCAACGAGAAGCGATTTTTCGCATTTTTACTTAGAGAAGGGGTAGACCAGCGTCAAACGTTTATCGCATACGTTTGTGCCCCAAATGACTAATTTCCACAGCACCAGTAGTTTCCATGACCACCACTAGAATGCAAGAAAACAAACCCAGTAAAATCTCATATCGCGCATTTATATTGACAGTGTCTCACAGTATACGCACTTCATATCAGGTCGCTCTGCTGTATTATATATATATATATTATTTTAAAAAATTTGAATTTTTTTTTAAACATTCATGTTAGATTTATTTGATTTAAATCAGGCTAATCGGATTTAAACCAGGGGTCTTCAAACGTTTCGGCAAAGGGGCCGGATCGGGGAACTGTCGCTGTCTCGAGGGCCAAAAGATAAGTAAATATCAATGAGGAAAAACTAAAGTAATCCTATAGATAGGCATTTCAATACAAAATTGAAAGCTAGAACAATTAATGAAAAATATAATGAAGATAAATACATCCCCTTTATTTATAAATACAATATTTAGATAATTATGACATTGCACAATAATCGGGAATCGGAAAACTCATCAGACAGAAATCAAAGTGCATAGGAACTTTGGCATGTTCCGGCAGGACAGAAGTCAGATGAGAATAATAAAACTGATGCTGACAATATGCAATAGATACGACACAGAACACAAAGCACAGTATACACAATATACACCTGACGTAACTGACGAACAAAGCCGGAGGTATAAATAAATCACAACGAATCCATTTTCTCCGACGGTCACTGTTTTTCTTTTCCTCGTGTGCAGTCCTATATAAATATTTGTTGCGCGATGACTCTTTGATTTAAATACAGAATATATGCGCATATTGAAAGCATAAAATGATAAACAAACAGTCAATAAGCATATTTTCGGGATTAGTTTTGCGGGAAAGGTTTGATTAAACCATGATTTAAATTACGATTCAAGTTATCTTGTTTTTATTCTCCACTCCGGCTGTAACTCTCGTTCCGCTTTTGTTTTTCGTCAACCCATTTCGCGCGAGTGTTACCAGATTTAATCCTGACGTAACTGGGATAGAGAAAATTCGACCTTTTTTTTTTAGTTTCCGTTCGAATGTGGGAAGAATTGAAGCCGTTGATTCTTAAACAAATGGTAAAATATGGAGATTTGTCAATGCGGTGTCGGTGTACTGCATAAAAGGTCATTTTATAAACAAATATTCAGAAACAGCTCGAGCTGCAGCCCTCTACGCTGGTTATAATGCCCCCTGTTATTTTTTTAATCGGCGTTTTATTAAAATTATTCTTTTTTATTCGGGCAACGCCTCAGGTGTTACAGGACGTTTTTATATATATATATATATATATATATATATATATATATATATATATCTATATATATAGATATATATTTCTATTGAACTTTGCAAGTGAAGTGCAGAATGACCGCGTGCGCATAAAGCCGAGGTCACACTGCTTATACATTAGTCTGCATACAGATTCGAACGCGAGTCACCGCGAGATCCATGCTTCGAATGCCGCATGGCAAGGACTTCAAGGGCACGCGGCATTCGAACCAGGGACATCGCGGTGACGAGTGTTTGCAGACTGTCTTTTGTATGATGTATGAGCAGTACGTGTGACCCCGGCTTAAGGCATCCCAGCATGCTTCAGTTGAGTAAACGTATTTCACTTGAGTGTACGCTCGATTTTGCGTCGACTGCGTCGCGCTGCGTTGCGTCGTGAATCACTGCGCCTCCCCATTGGGTCGTCGTAAGTGTCACCGTGGCAACAGTTCGAACGCAACTGCGGGAACGAGCCTCTAGATTCCTATAGGTGAGCTTTTCTCCGTATCCGTCATCAAACGGTCGGTCAGCTTTTCTATGCATCGGACAGTTTTGCGGTGAGCTTTTCACTGATGAGCTTTTTCTCCGACGCTCCCCAAATCATTTATACGCGTCTATCGAGGATAAAAAAACGTTGGAAAATATTTGCGGAGCATATTTAAGATAATTTGGAGGTGCATTTACTTATATATCTTTAAGGTGATCGGCCCATTGTTGTGAAATCGTCAGTGACTAACGAAATATATATTTTATTATTATAAATAAATTTGACCGTATGAAGCTCACATAACCGCTTGAGACCGACACGGGAGGACGATACTCGAAAATACGCCAGCCCTTGAGCCGATCTGCGGAAACGTGATTTTTGTTCGCTGTTTGGAAGTGTGAAACACCGGGTCGCGGGGTTTGTCAAAAAGGGCCTTGTGCTCACATTATAGATCTGAAGGCAAATACACAAAATGTGCAGAAAAAGAAAAATAATAACTGGTATTTTTAAAAAGAATCCCATGCACGATGCCAAAAGAAATCCATAGAGATGCAATGATATTCTTAACTACGCATAAATAGCGCGCAGGACAGATGAAGTAATAATAATAGAAAATCGAGCGTTTTGGTGAATAGATACAAATACATGAAAGGATAAAACATCCGAGGACGGAGACGGAAACAGGACTTATTTCATAAGAAGTCTTGCTTCCGTCCCCGTCCTCGGTGTTTTATTCTTTCATGTATTCGTACAGATGAAGATTCTTATAATCCTGACATAAATCACATTTGGGCATCAGATTGCATGAACTCGAAACTTCGCGAAATACTGCCTACGGGAGGCTAATGTTATATACGGCTTTACGTGCACTTGTCTTGGGCTCTCACTTTACGACTGTATGCTCTAGCAGTGATGCGCTTTAACATTTTATTGGGCTGGCGTATATCATCGCGAGGTTGCTATACTACCCCCCCCCCCCCCTCTTTTCCCGTCCCCTCTTTTTTTTTTTCGTTGCTTTTTTTAGAGAGTACTTTTTATTCCTGAGGGAGTCTTCCTCCTCGTTTGGGGGTGTTAATTTGACAATTATATTTGTGTCAGTTATCAGTAATCCTTCGTTGGTTTAATTTAGCACCCGAAATCTGTAAAGTTCAAACAATGCTTGGGGAAGAACTCGAGAACGACACTCTTGTGAGAGTTAGAGCGGCTGCCAATAGTCCCTCTGAGGCCATAAGGATCTTTCTTTTTATGTATCCCTCCCGTGCACACTTGTAGAACGTCGGATTGATAAGTCACATTTAGTCCTTTCAATGCTTATGATCTCGGGGACAACCTTCTGAGGCAGCTCAGCAACAACGAGAATATGTTTGTGCGCCTCAATGATGTGTACATGTAATATGGGTCGTGCAATAATGTTTGTACTTTCACTAAACACCACTAAAAATTTATACCTGAGGATGATAACTTGCAAAAACACCAATTAGTTTTCCTCTCTGCGCAATGGCTGACGCATAAAAAAAAGAAACAGCTTTCCCAGCTTGCAATAAGAACAAGCCGCTACGTGATCTGACGCTAGTTACATACCGTCAATGTTCATCATAGTCATGCGCTGGGGATGGCAAAGCTTAAAGCATGGGCTGAGCTGCAGACATTGTTAGGAGTTCGGCTGTTCTCATCTTTGAACACGAGCCATTACCCGAATGTTTGGCGGTGCTGATTGTTATGAACCCGAGCACTCAACTCGGGCTCATGACAATCGAGTACGTCAGGGTCTTACGTGACGCGGTGCGAAGTCATGATGTCATGTCACGTCACGGTGTGAACAACGCTAATGAATATAGTGACGTTCTCAATTTAAACCGATTTGACGCAGTGAGTCACGCGACTACGTCACATGACGTTAACGGGCCACGTGGCTAGACATTACTTTACAGCATGTCTTGACGCCACAGCGTCATGGTGTCAAGCGTGTCTGGCACATGTCATGATGTCTGACGTATGATTAATTGTAGTGTCAATACAAAGGCGCCACGAAAACTCACAATTTCTCAAACATTCCGACTCTGTATATGACGATTTCATCAATACATAGAATGACGACTGCCAATTTTTCTTCTCAAATATTCATTTCGTGATGCTAACAAAATAGAAGAAATAGAATTGTGAACCGTTTTGAACCGGTTACTATTATATTTTTTTCCGGTTCAGTTCCGGTTCAGTTCAAAGATGGCGGTGAAGATTTCGGTTCGGTTCAGTTCCGGTTCGGCTAAAGATGGGGACCTTTAGCAAACCGTTGCCGTTTTCCGGGTACCGCACTTATCGGAGCCTTTGAAGCATGCTTTTAAGCGCGCGCCCGGGTGGTACCGTGACCGCGGGGCGCGCGCTTAAAAGCATGCTTCAAAGACTCTGGTAGTGCGGTACGCGGAACACGGCAACGGTTTGCTAAAGGTCCCTAATAACGGTTTGGTTCCGGTTTTCTGTTCGGTTCGATGCCGGTTTGACACTCTGGCCTCAAGCATTACATAAAACACAGCCAAGCACTGAGCCACACTGAATGAACGCTGAAAATGGTCTGCAGAAACTAAAACCGAACTAGACGTATTCGTTCAGCCAGTTGTCGCGCGATGCATTTCGGTGCAATTGGTTCCTTCCGAGATAACCGAGTCCGCGGACCTGACCAACACCGCCTAGAAGGCAAGGCCGTACTGCTGACATTTTTTGCGTCACCAGCGAAGGCCAAGGCTGGACACAGATTGGAAACGAGTGCCGCGTCAGCGCTCAGCTCCGAGTCAAGTTTGAGTTGAACGTTGACGCAATCGTCGTGTCCAATCTGCCGGGGTTTCCCCAGGAATTGAAATTAGGGGGTGTCTAAATTTTTAGGGGGCTCAGAGGGGGAGGGGGTGGCATTGAGAATAGAGGAGTCGTTGTGATTTAAACGGGTGCTTTTGGAAAAACAAGGGGGAATTTCCACTCCTGCAGGGGAGGTGCAGGAAAATCACTGCCAATCTGTGCCCAGCATTGGCCTTCGGTGATGACGACATCTCCATCAGCACTACGGCGTTGTTATCTAGGAGGTGTTGACCTGGCACGGACCTCGCCGGAGCGGGAAAAAGCGACGTAAGCACGGACTTAAAATATCGATAACCGTGGAAAGACAGGACCGCCGACCAATTTTATTACGTATGCCCACGTGATACGCAACGTTCCACAGGTCAGCGGACTTATCTCCGGACACGTTCCTGTGGTCCGCGGACCAGGTCTTGAGTATTGCATTTGAATGCGAAAGCATTAACTGTCCCAAGGAGCGAGCCGACGTCATCAGCCGCGCCAAACGGCAGCTAAATTCTCCTGTCCCGAAGCAGCGAAGTGAAGCCGCGATCTGAGGCATACACGATTTGAAGCCGCGCAAAAAGCCACGCGAAACAACATCTAAATTCACCTCTCCAAAAGGAGCGAAGTGGAGCCAAATCCCTGATGGATTATGCTCCCATTGGCTGGCGCGTCATCAAGGAACGAGGCTCCCATTGGTTCTCGTGTGTCGTGGTTCCAAAAGCCGCCACCAGAGAAGGCCTGTCCATGGCGGCACAGTGCACGCAGCGGCCCGGCGAGGTACGGCGGTGCGGGCCTGGCCACTGAGGCCGTTCGGCGGAACTCGGAAGAGTTTGTACAGCCGAGCTCAGCGCGGCTCACGAGAGCGCGCGCTCGACCGTCGGCCGCTACCTCGGCAGTACTGAAACGTGGCCGCCCACGCCAGTACACCGCAGACGAACTAAGGGAGCGGAAGAACGACATTCATGCTTTCGCATTCACAACTCATAACAAGTGCTTAGGTGTCCTCGGACTTTTTTTTTTTATTTTTCGCGCGGTACATGGCAAATTTTTAACCCCAGAAAACGTGACGTAACCGATTCCGTAGGAACTTGTCCGGGGACAAGTCCGCCGTGTGAACAAACCTTTAAGCCGGAGTCACACTACACACACATCATACTAGAAGACAGTCAGCAAAAACTATCTGAGGCGTGTTTCTTCCTTGTTTATAAGGGTTCTGACACATTGGTCACACAAAAACTGTTTGCAGACATCTTCTAACATGCTTGAGGCGAGTCCGCGGTTAATTCTCTCATACATCCCTGCAGAGAACTCCGCGGGTCTTTTGTACGATGTGTGAGCAGTGCTGAAACTACGTTTTCATCATCAGTTGGTAACATTTAATTATTTTAAAAAAATGCATAAATGTTTTTATTTTTTTGTTGTTGTTTAGTAGGTTTTGTGCCCTTTTTTAATTATGCCCCTCGGTAGTGACCATTAACTCATGGACATTTGTTCGCCTCCTATTTTTAGGATACTCAGTTTCCGCGGGAATCTTTCGTGGACCAGAGTTTTGTTAAAAGAATTAGGGAGAGAACGGAGTTAGGTAGGCGAATTAGGCCTAAGTCGAGAGCCGTAATAACGAACTGCGGCGCCGATCGCGTGTGATAAGGTCCCCCCCCGAAAGCGTTTGTCATCACTACTAATTTATTTATTTATTTATTTATTTATTGTTAGTGACCCACAAACGGCGTGACGCCTCCTTAGAAGTGCACTTATTAATGTCAGATAGTAGAATATTTTTTCGGACACGGTAAATAAAAAATAGAAATTTGTGACAAACAATGGTCCTTCAAATGTTCGCTCCACATATAAATATGTCTGCGCTAACATTCCCACAGATTTGTTCTAATAATTATACGTCAATTGCAGGAGTGTCATGGCTGCTGC
>JAZHYW010008716.1:0-31472 GCA_037355805.1 Ixodes ricinus | reverse complement strand
AACAGAGCTGTGCAGTGTACACCTATGGAGCGTAAAGTAAGACCGTGTATCAGCGCTATGATCAGCGATATTTCCAGCGCTGACTTAGCTTTGCGCCGTATAAGTGAACGGGCCCCTAATATACTTTTGGAGTTGTTTTCTTGAGGTGTAAATCCCAGTGTGAAATCTCACTAATGCGTGTGTTGTTTTCAAATGCTTTTCTAGTTATTGGTCATTGTTCGTTCTTTTCCGAGAGTCGCTATCTAGAAAAGAAAATCATGAGCCATTCCAACTCTGTGAAGCTGGATGACCAGTGAAGCTGTTTAGCACACGACACAGACCCGCCCAAAAGAGCCGGAGGAAACTAGACTCGCGCGACTGACCGCCACCCGGCGGAAGTAGACACGCGCGACGGGACCGTCACCCCGGAAGAGCGGAAGGAAAGGAAACTAGGCACGCAAGCGACTTGGAACGACGACAAAGAGAGGGCGGTGCGAGTGTAGACATGGCCGACGCGGGTCGCACAGCGGCAGATCTTTGAGAAACCTTTATTATCTACCTGAGAGTCTACTGGTCTTTAAAATGGAGCATATCGATAACTAATCTACTAAAAATGTATATCCAAGTGATGAGACGTATAAGCTTTTGCATAGAATGAAGCGATTTAGCATCAAATTCGGGACCTGAGTTTTTGTTGACGCACACGAAGAATCCACGCAACCCTAGCCATAAACAGCTTCGCTGTGAAAAATGGGGTGTGGGTATGTTGATACAGCCTGAACTTAGTCTGCCTCAACGCGCGACTTGTCTCTCAGCTGTAGATGATAAATTTAGCCAGTAGAGTACCACTGCTACTCCTGGGATCTTTAACGTGCACCACGCAGTAGTGATACACAACCGCACGCCGGTACGATGCTGATCTAGATCGAAATCGGCAGGGTGTGGATTGAGCCCGGGATTCCTGGGTTACAGTGAACTAGAATAGGAGTAGTGGAAATATAGCCGGCCGCCAGGTGAGGCGCTTCGTGTAGAACCTACCAGGTAGCGCTAGTGTTCGATTCCGGAGCACTCCTGCCAGCGAAGTTCGCGCCAAGCGTAGCTGTTTTTAATCTTAGCGGTTTATTAGTGTGGCCTTAAGCACGAGACACATGCGCGAAAAATCCATCCAATCCGACGTCTGATCCGGCAGTACGACTGCCTGATCCGAAAAATTTGGTCGCTTCAGACGTCGGATCGGCGATCCGGCGTGCGTCCAACGGGCCAGATAGTTTCGCACGGCGGACGGACTGTCGGAAGTGTCCAGCCAATGACAGCCCAGCTAGCGCGAACGTCATGATGACGTACTGGGTCTGGCGGGACGAACAAGAAAACGGGACGGGCGACGGGAAGCCGGTCGCGTGGATCCCGCTGACCCATTCGAGAAAGATGGCCCCGGCAAAGAATGCACGCGCTAGCGAGAACGAGCTCTATACTCTGTTTCATACTTAGCGTGCAACGCTGTCAAAGCTACTGGCGCGAGCGCGTGGCTTCATCTATGGTTTTGTTTGCGCGAAAACGCGTGCAATTGATCAACGAGATCAAGCCCCATGCTCGCGCCAGTAGCCTTGACAACGTTGCCACACTAAGTATAAAACAGGGTATAACTTCGCTCGTGCAAGCTAAACCGTCAATCTGAGACCAGAAATCTATGAACGCGGACTTCCGCTGGAGTCCTTGGATCTCCTGGGCGGAGTCGAACGGATCGTCGTGTCGCATGCAAGGTCGGAAGCATGTTTCTCAAACTGTCGCGTGCGGCAATTCGGAGCGGCGTTCGGACTGTCGGATCGGACGTCGGATCGGACGATTCTGCCCTCCATGTGTCTCGCGCATTAGAGTGGCTTTATGGGTGTTTCAACGTCTACGAATTAATGTTTAAAGCTTACCTGGGCAATGTAGTGAAAACCGGGGTAACCAGTCATGCACAATGGCGCGTAGCGGTGCGCGTCCGTCTTCTTTCTATTCGTTTTCATTGCTTAGCGACAAGACTCGAACCTATGTAATCACAATGCCGAGCACTTGACATTCACGAAACCAAATTGCGAAAACGACCGTAGACACCACAGAAACCCTCTGAGAACGCACGCGACGCCATATCCCATCATTACAGTAGCCATGTCCTCCGGATTTCGACAACAGCGCCACTGGCGGCAGTCTACACTTCTGGCTTCACACGGCTGATGGGGCGCCGCCGACGCTTTTTTCACTGCCCCTATATTCTAGTTCACTGTACCTGGGTTCTGCAGCGCGAGCTTTCGCTCCACGTGCTCCGAGCTGGTGTGTGCTGACCCACTCGGCCACCGATCCCCCTTTGTAAGCTAGAGCTTTCTAATATGCAGTTTTACTCATTTGAAAAATGTTTAACTTCTATTGTATTACAAACCATTCAGCCCCCCTCCTCCACACCCCTTTCTTTTTTCCCCTTATGTAATAACCTCCAGAGGGCTAATGCCGCGTCCACACTGCTAATTGAATATACAAATAACCCAGTCTGCAAACGCTGTCTGAAATATGTTTTTTTTTTTGTACGACGTTCTTATAACATTTTATTAGGCAAGCGTGCTTTGAAAATGCTTGAAGCATGATACCGCAGATAAGCCTGTCATACATGTTTACCGTGGACATTGTGGCTTTGCTTCAAATCTCACTCGACTAGACCCGAGATATATACTCCCGTGCATCCTACCACGCGATAACACCGATGAGGCGACGCTGGATACGAGAAGGTCTTCGAAAGGCAGCGTACAAAAGCTTTACTCTGGAGTGACATTGGGTAATGTACAACATACAGAGACAAACGTGTCTTGTATGTTGCATGAAGTGCGAATGCGGCTAAAAGGGAGCATGAATGAATACACTCTGATGCCGTCGATTCAGTCCTGCCCCTGTTGAGTGCACTCACGACTTCGTCCTGGTATGCCTCAAATCAAACAGTAAAAGCACTAGTGCTAAATAGCCGAAGGCAATCGAGAAATCGTTCGGTCTAACATCCAAAGCCACTCTCGCAAACCCTTGGGAGGCTGGCAATAAACAGATTGCAACGAGGTTTGGCGAAAGACAACGGAAGAATCTTGTCTTTGTGCGAGCTTATTATACAAATAACACACAACGATATCTTGATCGACCGGAAGGATACTTGCCTTTATTTTGTTTGTCCAGGAGCTCGCGACACACTTAATCTAATTGATTCCCTAACCAGAAAGCGATGAACAAGAAAGAAAAACAATCCAGGGTCTTTCAGGAAGCCCAGTCGGTGGTTGTCACTAATTACGAGGGAGATCCTAAGTGGATCCCATAGCAGAATTGCGATAAGCAGCGGCCATCACTACTTCGCTCGCAGCTTCGCAAAGAAAGAGCTTCGCAAACTGCTCCAGGCATTATAACGTCTGTGGGTTCCCTCTTCTGACGAACACGAAGACAGAAAATTACGAGGGACAACAAAAGGATCTCAGCCACTGTTGTACACGTTCCCCAAGAAAAGGAACGAACGATCATTGCTCGTTCCTACTGAATGTTGGAACGCGTATCCGTTACAAGTTCCATCTGTGAAAAAGGAACTCGTTCCCGTTACAGTTAAAAAATGGAACGTAACGTTAGAGATACGTTACATTAATATTTTGCTAATTACCATACTTAGTTCGATTAACCCATCTTTTTTATCTATGCTATCAAATGTTAACGTACGATGTTGAATGCCGTCATGGAAGGGCACCAGGAGAAGAAAACAAGCGGAAGCAGGGTTTTATTTGTTGATATATTCACCTTCAAAAATCTCAGCTTTTAACCATATTCATGTTTGTGGTGGGCGATTCAGACGAGCCAAATCTACTGTTCCCCACATTGCACGAGCGTTCAACCTCACACGTTTCAATCTAACAAAGTTTCTTGTTCAAACTTAACAAGAGGGTCTTCTCGATGTTGCTGTCCGCAAGAGGAGCAATTGAAGACGAGGGTAGGGCTTTTTGGAGGTCAGTCCTGAAAACTACAAGTCCTTCTTCGTGAAGGTTGGATTCGTTGTTCAGTTTGAAGGTGGGGGACAAGGGGAGAAGGAATAAAAGTAAATTTTCGTGTATCTTTTAAGTGACCAATGTTCGGGATACAAGGGTGCTTTCGATGTCTGGTAACCTGTTATTTTGTTGTAACTGTAGGTCTCTTTGTGGAAGTTCAGTGATGGCTGTAGTCGCCTTTAGCTTTCTGGATGTATGAGGATTTGCGGACGTAAAGAAAGTAGCTGAGTTTGAAACGTCTCTCTGTCTGTGTCTTTCGATTCGACTAAAAGTTTTGATTTTTATACAGCAGTCTCGGGCACTCAAACAAGAATCAATGTTCACTAGCTCACCTGCACCCGACTGTTACCGAGCAAGGACCACACAAAATAAATTCTAAGATATGTAATAAAAAGTTAACGAGGTCCTGCTCTTCGTAAAGATATTGTTTTTAAACTTTTTGAATTTCTCTCTTAAAAATTAAATACAAATCACCCTACTGGACGAAAAAAGGAACGCCGTTCTTTTCTCCATTCCAGTAAAAATGTAACGAGTTGCTGTTCCAGTTCCACCGATGCACAATAGAGCAGCGACGTTCTTTCGTTCCTCCTAAAAGGAACGCGTTCCAGGAACGCCATTCCTTGGAACGTCGTTCCGTACAACACTGATCTCAGCCAATGACAAAGTCCAAAATACGATTAGACTCGCAAATTAAACAAGAATGATCATGCTATCAAACAATGGCAAGCACAAAATGTGTGATAGACCTTCCAGGGATGAAGAGAAGGGCGTTTGGACGGCACCGCTTACCAATGATTCGCTCTCATTTCTGACACGTATACCGTGAGATAGCGCAGCATGACAGGAAAGGCTAGAGTTCCTGTATAGGCTCCCTATGGGAGCCAGAGTTGCGCGTTCGTGCATGGCATGTGGATTCAGCTCCTCACGTGACTGAATTCGGCGAATAGCAGCGCCGCGCGTTCGAGGTGCGCGGCGCGCTCAAAAGCAGGGGAACGTACTGTCGGGGCGCGTGCAACGTCTACTTTGCTGCACGACACTTGATTCGGCTCCTCACGTGATTGGATCTCGGCGAATAGCGGCGAGGGCGGCACGCGGCACGTGGAATCAAACGCGCAACTCTGGCTCCCGTAGGGAGCCTATACAGGAACTCTAGGAAAGGCTAAAGCTCCTCTATCGCGGGAAAAGAGGCGCTATTCATAGTTGTGGAAATGCTCGAGACACGTACCGCGCGCCACTTCTAGGAAGAACATGGCGTCTGAAATCTAGCTTCAGTGCGACAGCGTTCTAGAGGTTGTTTTGGCAAGAGCGGCGCCCTCTTACAATGGGCCGCGTGAAGGCGGTCAACGTAGATGGCAGCGAGTGGCGCTGGAGTTCCGGGCCCTAGGAGAATTGGTGGGAGACGGCAGATGTGCGATGAGCGAAGAAGAAGGCGAGCGTGAGGCGGTACGCTTCTCCCGAACGTAGCACCGTGGCACTTTTCTTTGTGGTGTAGTGGTGGGGAGCCTTCACCGTTCCGTTGCCGTCTCGATCATGAATGCAAGGAAAAAAACAGACACACTGCTTCGCGCCGGGATGCAAGTCGGGCTACCCGGTCAACAAGGGCAGCCGGAGCACCAGCGACCGCGTAAGCCGTCGCTGTTTCGCGCGCCAAAGGAGGAGTCGCGTGGGAACAAAATCTTAATCGAGAAGATAAACGCCTCGCCGAGACATCAGCGGTGTGAGAGAAACATTTTGAACCGCGCCTTATCTTTCGGGACCATGTGCACATCGTCAATGGCGAAGAGGTTAGGATTCTATGCCGCCATATATTATGACAATTTTGTAGTCTTTTTGCGTACTATGTTGCTGGATATCTGTCATGTGCTTGCTGTGTATGTCGATGAAGTGTATTACCACCTTTGAGAGCTCATAAACCAGTGTGTTGAGAATATTTTTTTTATATTAAGGGTTGTTGAAGTGTGTGTTCATATTGTATTTTAATGCTTCATGTACTCCCAATCGAGGTATTTTTCTTCATAGTCTGCCTTCCACAAAAGACAATTTGCTATATGTTCGCCAGCTGCAGTGGCACCTTGGCCGTTCCCAAATGCGTTCGGCCTTGCACCTTACACAACGCTGGTCCCCAAATCAGCAACACGATGACAAAAAAACAACAACAATACACCAGTTTATTGTTCCGCTCACCATTAGAAAGGTGAGAGATTTGTGAGATTTATTAGTCTATTTATTTTTGTTATATCAGTATCGCGCGGCTTCTTTCACAGCTATTAAACGTGTAGCCCAAGTGATAGCTTTGCTGAACGACCTGTCAGTACTGGCAAAGGGGGAGGGGGAGGGAGAGTCGATATTAATCAAATATTCTCCCTCAAAAACACGCGAATATTGAAAGTAGAGGATAGCACACACCCTAGAGGAATTAGTCCAAAAGCAGACCTACAATTTTTCACATTAGCAATTGTTCTGCGTCGCGAAAAGCTCCAGTCGAACGACAGTAGTACACGCCGAGCAGCGCCGACGACGAGGCTGACTGGGCACGTTCCTAGGGCTCAGAACAGCAGCGCTACGGTGTCGTCTACGCGCAAAATCTTCACGGGGCGGCCGCCGCTCTTGCTGCTACAACTCTCTAAAACACTGAATCCGAGTGCTGCGCTGTGCCGCCATGATCTTCCCAAGGGCTGCACGTTGTACGTGCCTCGCATCGACGCACCTTGCGCTACTTTTGAAACATCAAGGGGCTTTAGGAGAGGCAGCGGAGCGCGCGACCGCTCCTTCGTTCGCCGAGCGATTGAGTTCGCTTTTGCGTGCTCCTACCACCGACCCTGGATAGCTCATTCAGCAAAGCACGTGTTACAGAACGTTATAGAACTTCATGAAAAGTGAAGCGTCATGCCCGTTATCCCTGTGCACATATCCGGTTGATTTGTTTTTCCTGTCTAATTGTACTTTGAGTTCCGTTGTTTACAGTGATTGGCTGTCACCGTGTTCCACAGAAAATGAACACACGTACTTTTCTTACACAGTCCGCGTCTCACAGTTGCAGAGACGTTGTGCTTGACGCGGCCGGCTTCGAGGAACGAGCACGTTCTGAAGCCGCGCTCACACCACTGCTAATAAATCATACAAAAGACTGTCTGCAGGCATGTTGGAAGGACACGTATGTATGAAGCACACATGTTTCGAATGTGCTTGAGGCGAGTCCGCAGATCATTCTCTCATACATCTCTGCACAGAATTCCGCGGGAGTTTTGTATGATGTCCGAGCAGGCCGTCTGCGAACGTAAAAAGTCGGGAGCGTCTAGTTTCCCCTCGAAGCACTTGAAGGAGCTGTTCCCCAGCAATCTATGGAGAGCCATTAGCCGCAATCGGAGAATGACGAGACTGAAAGTATGTTTATATCTAATAAATACGTACGGTCGTGTATCACTACTGCGTGATGCACGTTAAAGACCCCAGGCTAGCGGTTGTACTGCACTGGCTAAATTTCTCATCTACAGCTGCAGGAGACTCGTCAATCGTTGGGGCAGACCAAGTTCTAGGCTGTATAAATATACACACAACCCAATTTTTTTTAATGAAGCCTGGGTCAAGCTGTTTATATACATCATACAAAAGACAGTCTGGCATACATCAGTCACCGCGATATTCGTGGTTCAAATGCCGCGGGCCAAGTATCACCTTAAAACGCGTTGCCATGCGGCATTCGAAGCACGGATCTCGTGGTGACTTACGTTCAAATCTGTTTGCAGACTGTCTTCTGTATGACTTATATAAGCAGTCTGACCCTGGCTTAAAAGAAAACAGTCTGAGCCGATGACACTGGACATGACGCAGGTACTTGAAACGTCATCCGAAGTGCGACAAAGTAAACTGTTTTATTTGTCTACGTCTAGACATATATGTTACGGCACGTCATTCGTCGATCTCCCTCAGCAGATTGCAAGGGTTGGCTCTCCCAAATGCGTAGCGGGTACGTAGACCTCTGGATGCCTTAGAGTGCAGAGCGATCGGACATTGTATTTTCTGACTGCCGTCGAATGAGGACCAAGCTACTTAGGCTCACCAGCCGTAAAAGAGAGAAAAAAAACATAAAAAGAAACGAAAATGAAAGCACCATCGAATGTAAATATGTTGCACTAGGAAAAATACGGAATGCTTTTTAATGTATGGATGTTTCTTTTTGTTTTATTTCCTGAGGAAACCGCGATCGGAACATCAACTTGTCGCTCCGCAATTACTCATGAAGGACGGAACACAGACAGCACATCTTCGGAAGATGTGCTGTCTGTCTTTTGTCCTTTATGGGTAACTCTTTCGTACAAAAACATGCATGCAATACTAAAGGCTGAACTCCATGGAAACGAACTATGCGCACGAATAACCTGGCGAACGTACCGCCTCGACGGCACGCCTCGCTTTGCGCGCGACGTAGCAGCCACTGTGTTGATTCCACGCGCAGAGCAAACGCCGCCGGGCAAAATTCGTCAGTTATTCGCAGCATATTCGTCCCATGGAGTTCAGCCTTAACGCGCTCCCTCAGAAACAGTGAAATTACTCATTTACATCTTTATTTTTTTTAATAAACTAAGGTGCTTACTCATTTGAGAGGAGGATCCAGGAAAGGATGGCGAAAATGATGGATGCACACACAAAACCGTTTTAGAAGGAGAATAGTGTGTTGTGTTCTGCCGCCCTTTTACTTCCTTTCTTCCAAGAGCGTTCGTTACAGACACCTTTGGGAGTGGAGCGCCCAAAAGTCTTGCACCTTTCTTTTCTTAACAAGCGCATAAGTGGTGGTTGTCAAGTGCGTTCATGTGTCTGCGTGCGAGCGTGTGTGTTTGTGTGTGAGAGTATGTATGTGTGTTTGCCTGCGTGCGTTTGTGCGTGCGTGTGTGTGTGTTTTTTTCCTCCTTTCTTCGTTACAGTTACTTTTTGCTTTCTTTTCTATTCACATTTTGTTGTAGGGTGGTCAATCTTACGTGGAGTAGAAAAACGAAACGAAAAAGCCCAGGCAAGCTCGTGCCTTAGAAAACCGGCATCGCTATCTCTCAAAGGAAAGCTCGAGCAATATCGATCCAGGGTTCAGCGGCTGTTCAGTTTTTGTCGCCACTCCCCACATGACCGGCTGTCGATGAGTTTATGTCTGAGTTAATGCTGATTTCAGCTGCGATTGTAGAGGTTTTTTTTGTGTTTTTTTCATCACAAAAGGTAAATTAAGCGCGGCTGAAACCACAGGTTGCCAAGCTGAAGGATATTATGTTATATTATGTTTGCTAGGTAAGAGGCGATAAGCGGTTTTTACGTTACTGCACCAAGCCCTGTACTATTTTCCGAAGCCTGCATTTCCTTTTTTAGTTCAGTTCTATGAAATAAACCAGAAACGACTTATCGTTCTTCATCCCACGACATTACACCGGGGGTTGTTTTCGGGGACTCAATCCCTCCCCGACTCCAGCATTCACATAAAGGGTGGGGGCCCGAGAGGCATATCAGTGTTATCAGACGCAGCTAACGGTCGCACTTTCGACAACAGGGCTCTGTGCGCGCTGACAAGAATAGAAAAAGGGTGGCGTACGCGCAACAGCACTACGCGATTTTGGCTAGATGCAAAAAATAACACACTGCTTCCTGCCAAAAAACAAAAAAGCGTCTTGAATGAGTGGACGCAACACGGAGAACGTGGAATCCAAAAACCAATTGTATGAAGAGAGTCTCGAGCACGGCATTGATGAATATCGAAGACTTCTTCGGGTGCCTCGGACATGTGAAACGCAAGCCATAAGTTAGGCGCTCCCGATGTCACCGCCGGTATCCCCTGGAGCGACAAATCTGCAACGCGTCCAGACAGGCGAACAAAATACCGCCAATTGCAAAAGAGATCCCACGCCAAGGCAGGGGCTGTTTGCGCAGCCCGGGCGAAAAGCTCCCCCATCCTTCCGGGATGTCTACGTCAGCGCGGCTCCGCGCAAAATGTGTCACGGGGAGCAAAGGAAGGAATTTCTCCCCAGTGTGAATACTTATCGCGCAACGCACAAACATTTCAATCTTAACTCTACGATCCCTCGCTCTTGGCTTCTGTATAGACACGCCGCCAGCTTGCTCCAAAAACCGCGCCGAAAATCGGTGTTGATCCTCAGCAGTCATGGGAGTAACGACAAAAATCAAACGGCCCTTGAAATGCCACTCCTGCACACAATATGGCCTCGATGACAACTCGGCTTTATTCCGCTAGGTATCACTGGAGGTCTTCGGAGCCACACGCCCGCCTGGGCTTTTTCATATCGTCCGCGACATCTGTGCCATATTGCCGCGGAAACGCGCGCCACGTGGACGTCTATTGACGTTCGATATTTGCTCAACGCTCATGACGGTCAAACGGAGTTGTCATCGGACTGAGTCGACAAGCAATATCACCGATCGAAGTTTCCGCTGCAGTGCTCGTAATGAAAGCGCGGTCCACCCAAACGTGTTTCATCTGACGCAATATTGGGGGAGTGGGCGCGAGTTATGGCCCGGCACAAAACAAATGAGAACAAAACAACTAAGCGATTTTGTTGCGTGACTGGGTAATCGTACCTGTTAGCAGTGTTAGCCTGATTTTGCTGCCTTTGCTCGCGCATTTCGATTGAATGATTGGGCGACCGATAATGCGCTTATTGGAAGGCCAAAAAGAGGGGTAGTTTTGGGAAGTCCTCGGTGGAGGCGATGCCCGGAAGACGGACTGGGAGGGTTAAGGCGGGTTCATACACTTTCCACTGCTTAGGATCGTGTTCCTTAGAACTTCTTAAAATCTTTTACGACAAGAGAACACACTGGCGGCATCTATCGGCTAGCCGTGAAACACAGCGTTCCCGTATATTTTCTTCTTTTTTTTTTCGAGTATAATTTTTTTTAAATATGTGACACTGTTATAAACGACCATTTCACATGTATAGTGCACATACATGGGATCTCGCAAATACCACAAAACCACCTTGGCTCTAGTGGAATACAGTTCCAGGGTCAACTGACAGATAGCTTCACCGAGCCAGTGTGTTATCTCGTCGTAAAAGATTTTAAGAGGTATTAAGGAAGACGGTCCTAAGCAGTCACAAGTGTGCAAACGGGCCGTTAGCTGTCGCCTTCTACACACCAACACGCAGCTCTGACGTCACGCTATTGTGGTTGTGCTGCTGTCGGCATGCCTCATTCAGAGACGTTTTACTTCACACTGTCTTGCAGGGTACTCATCACAGGTCATCAAATTACTTGTAAACCATCACTTTTTTTTGTAATTTTCTAACCATATGGTTATTTTTATGAGGTATGATGGATTATACTTTCACCCAGGCAAATCAGAGGGACTATCAGACTGTCAAAGATGGCGGTGTTGGATTAAGGATGCGATGACTACAACTTACACTGTCCTAACAGGCTGTGAGGTCACAGGCAGGAACCATAAGACCACCGAAACATCTCGTTGCCAATACGGAGTAAGATCGTTTGATTCACCTGCACCTCCTGCACCGGTGCAGAAACGTGTAGGGCAATGTACTTCCTGTCGTATCTCCATACAGGTACCGGAAGTACGCTGCTATATACACTTTTCTGCACGGGTGAAATATGTGCAGGTAACTCGAACGAGCCTACTTCGTTTCACTTTATCTGCGAGCGAAGCCAAAGCCAGAAGCGCGAGACCAGCGCTTTTTACGTTTCTGCCCAGCTCGCGCGCTCGAGCAAAGCCTGAAGGCGCGGAGCTTTCGTGCTCGTGCTTCCAGCTTTGCCTTCGCTCGCACATAAGGTGAAACGAAGTATAGTATCCACTGGCGGCCATAGCTGCGTACGCGAATGCTAGACTTCTTGTATGGGCTCCCTATACGGGAGCCAGAGTTGGGCGTCTGTTTTCCACGTACCGCCGCGCCGCTATTCGCCGAAATCATATCTGATGAGCAGCCGTATCAAGTGTTGTGCAGGAAAGTAGACGTTGCACGCGCCCCGCCGTGCGTACCCCGGCGTACGTTCCCCTGCTTTTGAGCGCACCGCGCGCCTCGAATGCGCGGCGCCACTATTCGCCGAATTTAGTTACGTGACGAGCGGGATCAACATGCCGTGCAGGAAAGACGGCGCTACGGAGATGAACGCGCAACTCTGGCTTCCGTAGGGAGCCTATACACCTTTTTTGCAAGTGCGCCGCCATCTTCAATTGTCGTCACTTCCAGTATGGGCGAAAACACTGTTTCGTCTTTGCCACGCCAATAGAAGGCATTTAGGATAAAAGCGTAACCGTCACACTTTCTCGTTTTGCCTACCCTCTATTTTTTACTTATTGCAGGTTGAAACGTTGGATTATTTTTTCGTCGCCCATACCGGATACGCCTATTAGGTGGCTGGGGACGAGAGTACACAGAAAAGGTCTATACAGGAACTCTAGCGAATGCTTTCGCTGAGCTCCGGCTGAGCTTACAAAGTTCTTTCCTAACGTCCATTCCACACCATCAAGGTTGCCGGACCTAGCAGCCTATTAATGTGAGCTCGTTCTCAGCACGCGCTCCAAACAGCACCCTCGAACAAGGCTTCCAGCAACGCTTCCAGTGAGTACTCCTATCGGCAACGTGCGCGACGAAAAGTGTCGCCGTGAGCGGACTTCTACGACTTGCCGAAATGCTTCCTATGACGATTTGGATGGGATGTTTTCTGCTCTCATCGACGAAATTAAAGACCAAAGTATGACTCTTACGTTTGATGGTGTTGATTCATGAACGCGATGACGAGGCTTCCATTATGCTTTCTTCGCACTGTTGTGTCCAAGAGTAGACACACGGAACGACGAGGAAGAAGCGAGCTCGAGCTGACTGAGTGAGGGAGCGAGCCAGCCGAACGCTGCCGTCTGCCGATACCGGAATCACCCTGATTGTAAATAGTTGTTTCTTTGTGTACTAAATGTTCATTCGTAACGACTACGATTGTAAATAGTTGTTTCTTTGTGTACTAAATGTTCATTCGTAACGACTACGATTGTAAATAGTTGTTTCTTTGTGTACTAAATGTTTATTCGTAACGACTACGATTGTAAATAGTTGTTTCTTTGTGTACTAAATGTTTATTCGTAACGACTACGATTACTCCATGGCCTTAGAAACACAACAAAGTGGCGACGAGGCGTCAACCTAGAACGTTGGGGGCTATGTAGCACGTTTTGGACTCCCAGGAGACTAGGGAGAAGGAAGTGACGTCAACAACCCTCTTTGGATGTTGATTGGTGGAGTCGCTGATGACGGTGAGTTTCCGCGATGCGTGGTGTTGCTAGGATACGTTCATTCACACCTACGTCACTTCCTTCTCCTTAGTCTCCTGGGAGTCCAAAACGTGCAACATAGCCCCCTGATCTACCAAGGCAAGAATCGACCAAACCAGGTACTGCATCATGGACAATCTATCACGTTTGATTGAACCTTATGAGGAAGGTACAAGCTGGAACGAGTGCGAGGAACGCCTTTAAGAGTATTTTGAGTTGCAAAAAGAAAATCAAGAACGATCGAATGAAAGTTTGTTTTGATCACTGCCATCGGACAGAAAACTTACTCCCGACTTCAGAATCTGTCGTCTCCTGAGCAACCGAGCAAGAGGACTTATGAAGAGCTCGTACAACTCCTAAGTCGATTCTACTCGCCAAAGCGGTTAGTGATAGCCGAGCGCTTAAAATTTCGAAAGCGGGATCAAATATCAAGTGAACCCTCAAACACGTATCTGGCAGAACTAAGACGGCTGGCGGAGACCTGTCAATTTAGAGACAAACTGGAGGAACAACTGCGCGACCGATTTGTTGGGGCCTCAATCACACGATGGCCAAGAAGTAGTGCCTAACAATTGAAAATCTGGCTCTGACTCGAAATGTAGAATTGGTAGCGGGATTGGAAGCGGCTGAGGATCAAATGAAAATTCTCAAGGATGCACGCACCACCGCTGAAGACGAAGTGAAACAACTAGCAAGCACAAGCGCTGCCTGCTGGCGTTGTCTCAAAACCAACCACACTCCTCAAAATTGCCACTACAAAGGCTACGACTGTGACGCATGTGGACAAAAGGGTCACCTGCGGAAAGCCTGCAAAAACTGCAGCGTGCAACAAACAGGATTGAAAACGTCAAATCAGCATGGAAATGGCAAACGCAAGGGACCAGCCAGGAAAGGAAAGGGAGCGGTGGAACAGCTGAAAGAGGAAGAGCGAGCGCAAGAATATTTAGTCCCGCGGACAAACGCGCAATTACTGACTGTACCACCCCTCAAGAAAAGCGTCTTTATTAATTAATTATGTGACTCTGGAGATGGAGGTGGACACCGGAGCTACGGTGACAGTGATTCCAAAGCGGCTGCAAGGAAAATTGACGATTCGTACGCTGGAGCCTTTCAGAACCAAGCTTCGCACTTGCTCAGGACAAAGCTTGAACGTCTGTGGTACTGCTGATGTCCATGTCACGAGCAACCAGAAGACCTGGACGCTACCACTAGTCGTGGTGAATGCAGAGGTGCCACCACTGTTGGGAAGAAATTGGATACAGGTCCTGGACGAGACATGGATGCCAGCAATCCAGTTGAATACTGTGAAAATGCGCATTGCTTAGAAGTAATCCTGGCCGAGTGTCACGAACTTTTCAAAGAGGAACTAGGGTGCTTCAAAAGAGTAGAAGTCAATCTGCAGCTGAAGCCAGGCGCCCAACCAAAGTTCATTAAAAGCCGGAAAGTTCCCTATGCACTCCAGAATCTGATGGAAACACAGTTAGATGACATGATAAACAGAGACGTCATTGAGCCAATAAACTAGTGTGTGGGCAACGCCTACAGCCAACATTCCAAAAGGAGAAAAAGAGGTCCGGATATGTGGCGACTACAAGCTCACGGTAAATCCGCAACTTGAAGTGGACCAGTACCCTCTGCCAACAGCCAATGACTTGTCCATGACTTTTAACGGTGGGCAGAAGTTCACAAAGTTGGATTTAAGACACGCCTACAAGCAACTGGTGTTGAATGAGAAGTCTCGCCAGTATGTCACCATACACACGCATAAGGGACTCTACAGATACAAGCGTCTACCTTATGGGATCGCCTCAGCACCTCCTATCTTCCAGAAACAAATGGAGGTACTATTGGGAGGGATTCCAGGTGCACCGGTTCCCAAGAATGTGAGCGAGCTACGATCATTCCTGTGACTCGTAAACTACTACGGATGTTTCATGCCCAAGTTGCAATGTCTACGATACTAAAGCCGCTCGCGCTCCTGTTGCATGAAGACATGCCGTGGACTTGGTCACCAGAGTGCGACAGGAGATTCCAGGAACTCAAGGGAATTTTGAGCAGAGCCCCTGTGTTGGCTCATTAGGATCCAGAGCTACCATTGATTTTGTCTTGCGACGCTTCCCTAGTTGGAGTTGGAGCCGTGTTAGCGCACGTGTACCCGGACAAGACAGAGCGTCCTATTGCTTATGCGTCAAGGACACTTGCTCGAGCAGAAGAAAACTATGCTCAACTAGAGAAGGAAGCTCTAGCGATAGTCTTTGAAGTGAAGAGATTCTATAACTATATATATGGACGTAAATTCATCTTGGTGACCGACAACAAGCCGTTGGCAACTATCCTTGGATCCAAAAAGGCATTCCAACAATAGCAGCTGCAAGATTGCAACGTTGGGCAATGCTCCTGTCAGCATATCAATATACACTGGTCTGCAAGAAATCAGAAGACAATCTCAACGCAGATACCCTATCTCGCCTGCCAATTGATGGACAAGGAGAAAAGGTGAATGACTATGCCACAACTTTTTACCTTTGACAGCTCTGCGGGAGGCAGGAGAGAAAGACCAATTGTACAACAAGACACTGAAATTCACTCAGACCGCATGGCCTGAGAACGTAAGTCCAAATATGGAAGCATACTTCAAGAGCAAGTTGGAACTTACGGTGGAGGAATAATGCTTATTGTGGGGCGGAAGAGTTGTTATTCCAGAAGCATGCCGAGGAAGAGTACTGCACGAGATTCATACGGTACATGACGGCATTGTGCGCACGAAAAGTCTGGCAAGACTGCATGCTTGGTGGCCCAACATTGAAAATGAAATTGTCAGAACAGTCGAAGGGTGTTCTTAGTGTCAGAACTTTGGAACCAACCAATTCAAGGGTATTCCCACTGGCAACACCCGAGTAACCCTGGGAAAGACTGCACAACGATTTTGCTGGCCTGTTCCTAGGGGCAAAGTTTCTAGTTGTCACCGACGCCTTTTCTAAGTGGCTAGAAGTGGAAATAATGTCGAGCACAATTGCGGAGAAAGTCGTGGGAGTGTTGCGGAGGTTGTTCGCACAGCATGGACTACCGCGAACTATTGTCTCGGGACAATAAACCACCCTTCTATTCTGAAGTTTTCAAAGAATTTCTAAAGGGAGAGGGAATCCAACACAAGTTTTGTGCTCCATTTCATCCTGCAACGAATGGTGCAGCCGAACGAGCAGTACAAGTGCTCAAGCAAGGACTGCAAAAACAGACCGAAGGGTCATTACAAACGAAGCTTTCTCGAGTTTTGATGGCTTATCATTGCACGCTACACACATCCACTGGTTTCGCACCATCATAACCGTTGTTCAAGCGAAGACTTAGAACAAGATTGGATCTCCTTCACCCAGAGAAGTTATCGGAGGTTCAAGCTCAGAAAGAACCAAAAAGAAAATTTGAAGAAGGAGACGGTGTCTTGCTGCTAGACTACGGAAATCCAAAGAGAAGTTGGATTCCAGGCACAATTCTGAAGTGTCTTGGGAAAGCGCACTAGAAGGTCAAGGTGCCGAACGGAGTTTGGAAACGACACCTCAACCAACTTCATCGCCGACTAAACCAAGTTGCAGGCACCGGGAATCCGAGTCAGATACTCTGTTCATTCCCGAGCAGGCGGAAAGTAAATCAGCGGAACGTGAGAAACCGGATTTAAAAGCAACTGTCTCTACTCCGCGTGCTCGAACAAAGTCTGAAAGCGCGGAACGCCGATGCTCCTTAGAGCACGCAAGCCGATGTTTCGGTACGGACTGTGATTAGTCTGAAGGCCGGTTCAGACACTTGCGTTTGAATGCGTTTGACTGCGTTGCGGCGAGAACCGAAAGCGAGTCACCGGCACATCTGTGCTTCGTATGAAGCGTGGAATCCAATTCAAGGAATCGTCTTGGCCCGCGATATAAGCAGCAGGGATGTACTGGTTTCTCGCAGCCGCAACGCAGTCAAACGCAGTCAAACGCAACCGTGTGAACCGGGCTTTAGGGAGTGTTGTCAAGAGTAGATACGGGGAACGACGAGGAAGAAGCGAGCTCGAGCTGACTGAGCGAGCGAGTGAGCCAGCCGAACGCTGCCGTCTGCCGATACCGGGATCACCCTGATTGTAAATAATTGTTTCTCTGTGTACTAAATGTTTATTCGTAACGATCACGATTACTTCATGGCCTTAGAAACACAACACGCACCATTGAACTTGTAAAGCATGGTGCAAGGCGCAAAAAAAGGACACAAGGAAGAAGGAACACACACACACAGGTGCCACTCACAACTACACTTGAAAATTGGCTTAAAAGAAATGAATACGTATCTTTTCACCTTCACCACGTCCATGCATGCGCATGGACGGTTTAGCTCCCATTCAGGAAAACCTATATAAAATATTGTCTCAGCTGTTATACACTGTAATAGATGTCATCCCTCCCGTATCGTGTAAGAGTGTAAGAGTGTAATCTATTTCATTAGGTGACATATACATGTCACCGCACAGTGTAATAGTGAATTCCACTGGCAGGTCCGGAGCGCTTTCTAAGATCCGCAAGGGAAGCAAAATTCCGCTCCGTGGGACCCGCTCCAAATCGACGAGCGGAAGATGAACTCGTATATTTGGAGCGACCCGCCGGACCCCCCGAGACGGTCGGCCGTTCAAAATGGCCGCTGCTCGAACCTGACAAGCCGACCAACGTCTTAGCCCACTGAGCTTACCGACGACCGGTCACAACTCTCACTGTTTAGCTGCCGAAATAACACGCGACACAGGCCGGGCGAAAATAGCCGTGCCACGGAGTCCATCTCACAAATAACGAGGAAGACGTTCGCGTTCGCCACAGTCACATACGTCCCCCGCCCCCCCCCCCCCCCCCCCCCCCGAATGGGTGGGGCACGCACAGCGATCGGCAGCGGTGGAGTTCTTATTGCTGGTAAGACTTTAATAAACACAAAAAGGTAACAAACCATCCCTTGCACAGTCGCGGCCTAATGTGTGTCGTTATTGCGCGAGAAAATCAACGGCGTCATAGAGTGTAAAAAACTAAACAATCAGTGGCGGCAAAAATGAACAGGCCTAACATTGTGCCTGCCTCTTTCGGATTCCCTGTCGTTCTTTTTCTCGTGCTTCCACTCACGATCACAGATGTCAGCGCTTACAATTTGCCACGCTCCAGTCCCGGCTTTGCATCCCTGGATTTACGCGCGAAGTAGAAGCGTTCGAGCCGTCACAATCTCGCGTAAACAACCGACGCATCCGAACAGTTCCAACTCCTCGGATAATCTTGGTCGTGACGTCAGGGATAAAAACCATGTGAGGCCGGCACCGAAATATCTCGTCTGCAATCGGAGCCTGCGGCGTCCTCCGATTAAAGTCCTTCGATACCTCTTTTTTACAAGTAACGACAACCAATACAAATGACAAACACATTCCGCTGGAACAAAATGGCGTCGTTCAGTTCAGTCTTCTGCTGTGCGCCGCCATCCGCTTCGTAGAACCTGCACCGTCACGCAGTCGGCGCTTCAAGGAATGCCGCTACTTGTAGGAAGCTCTTGATCTAGGGACTTAATTAAGCTCCGATATGGCAACACTGTCTCTACTTTCTCTTCGACTTTATGGAGACTCGTCGCCCGTTGAGGCAGACCGAGTTCTTCGCTGTATAAACACATACAACAACCCAATTTTTTGGGGCTTTATGGCAGAGCCATGTTGATTGCCTACAGTGGATCAATCTAAAAATAGAACATTTTAGCTCATATTTTGTTCACGTTCTCGTCCGCGAATAATTTTCGAGATCTGCTTCTTCCGTCGTTCCAATCTCGGTTTGTGCAGACCGCGGCGCTTCGGTTTCTTTTGAACTTGGGTACTGAGATGGAATGCTTCGCTCTACGAACGCCCCTCCCTCCCCCCCCCCCCCAAAAAAAATTAATAATAATAAAAAGGAGCGTTTGATGGTTTTACTTTTTCTAAGGCAGTAGGGCCTTTTCAAGAAACCCCATCAAGCAACACTGGCGATCCTCATTTCTTTTTCGAAAGTTCTTCAAGCAACATTGGCGGTCGCCATTGGTTGGGTACGAAGCGCATGATTAGATCCGAGCCTTGGCCGAACGCTGACTCTGCGTTCGTTTTCGATACGACCTGAGCCGAGCTCACGCCGAACACAGATTCTCGTCCTCGTGACCAATACATGTTCAGAGTATGCGACCAAACGATGGCGGACTTGGATACATTGCGCGGCAGCTAACAGACGTGATGAGTTTGACCAGCGTGTTGGGTTAATACTCAATACAAAGAAAGCAAAATGTCTGTCTCTGTTCCGTATTTGTGTTTTGCTTCTTCTGTATTGACCTACTAGACGGCTCACACTTTTGAAAAGGCACATTGAGGGGCGCTGTTTTATGTCCCTTAGATTACTTACACTATACCCGAGGTCATTGTCTGTGTGTGTGTGTGTGTGTGCGTGTGTGTGTGTGTGTGTGTGTGTGTGTGTGTGTGTGTGTGCGCGCGCGTGCGTGTGTGTGTTGTGTGTTGTGTGTGCGTATGTGTATGTGTAAAGCCTAAAAGAAACATAAAAATAGATTGCAAGCGTTACGTGAGTCACTCCTTTTTCATTTTCTTTTTGTTGCGCTGATGTTTTTTTTTATTTTTTTTTTATTGTGGGACATGTCGCACATCGCGTTTTTACTCCCTAAAACGTAACCTAGCTTCTACACTAAATTGTGCATTTCCTGTGTGTGGTTGCTTCATTTTCTTTTTACATTTCTGATTTTAAATTGATTCCGCCATTTTATTTTGGTCCTGCACTCATCAATTTCCAATCACGGGCCTGAAAAGTTTGTAACTCGAAACACTGAAATGAGTGACTATTAAAACACAAAAGTCGGTAAGCCATCGACTACTAAAACAAACGTGGGGCGGGACTTATCATGTTAATACATTTTACTTCGGAATTGTTTCTTCCACAATTTTATTCGTCGATGCCAATATTGCACATGTCACCAAAAAAGTAAATCAATTACAATTACAATTACTCTTGGTTAAAAAATATTCAATACAATTGCTTTATCACTTGAGGGAAAAAGTCATTCGCCGTTACTCGAAAAAGTAACCGTTAGTTTGCCTACTACTTCAAATTTCCTAATCGAAAAAAAAAAAAAAAAGAAATCGCGGCAAATTTAAAAAGTTTTTTTTTTAAATTTATTTTTGTACTTTCTGTTAATAAATAAGAATATCAGAAATACGAACTACTCATCTTCTTAATTCAACAATATTGATAAACCATTCTCCTCTGCGAGACTTGGTTCGACGATTCATTGGTTGGAAGCGTGAAGAAACAAAGAGCGCCACCAAAAAGGGGAGGAAGAAAAACAAAAAAAAATGAAAGACGTTTACGAATCTCTGTAATGCGAAATTAGAGCACAGTTCTTGAGGAGGAGGAGGGGAGGGTACGGAGGGAGGGCACACTTCGGTGTTAGGAAGCCCGTGGAATGTATTGCCTTGCTCTGTCGCAAACTGTTTAAACATTTCTGGTGGACGGCAAAGCGTTTCCTCTGGGCACGGAAAGAGAACGAACTGCATGACCTCGCGCTCTTGGCGCTGCTTTAGTGGCTTCATCAGCCCGTAGCGTTGGCTGGCGCTCTGAACTAAGGTAAAGCGAAGTAAATAGTCAGATTCTAGGGTTTTACATGCCGAAGAAACAAAAATCATCTTACATGCCCCAGCAAAAAAAAAAAAAATAAAATAAAATAATAATAATACTAAATGGAAAATTTGTGACGTGCAACCAAAATCTCAGTTGGCCTCCGTCAGATTGCGGGCACCTCGGCTGGTATTCAAACCCGACAAATAGGAATACATAAGGCAGCGCTTTGGACCAGAGCCACTGAGATGTTTTAATGTTTTGTCTTTTGTTTTAATATCATTGCCACTTAAAGGCCACCAAAATGGTTGTGAAACAATAAATAGCCGAACCACACCGACAAGCCTAGTTCGACCGCGAAAAGGATTTCTGCAATCGATAAAAAACGTTCGTTGGTTTTTGCATACGTGCTGAAATCTCAGCAGGCGGAGTCGCTTTCATGACGCCCATTTAATTTAGATCGCGTCAGGCATGTGTACCGACCAATGCTATCTATGACAATAAGCTGGATCGCGTCTGCCCGCTCTGCGAATGCGGCCACTGTCTGCCATCGTTTTGGAAGAGTTATATTATCTCTAGCCACACCATAGTAGTATGGTGGCGCAATCTATCGCCCATTAGATAGGGTACACGTTTTCTACTTATGGCTGAAGTGTCGCGGGGCGAGTTCGTGGAAACCTTGGGAATAAATAAATATTTTTCACCGAACGTATCCTTGCACGCCAGGATAGCCACAAAACACTAAATACTTACTTACCAATGGTAAGTTCTTGTCTTTTCGCGATCGGGGCGATTTGAACAGCGCGCCGCACAACATGACGGCATAGTCGACCTTCCTTTGTCGCATCCACTGAGCCTCAAAGAATCTGGTTCGTCGAGCGACTTCAATCAAGCACGAAATATCTCCCACGGTGCAGTGTACCGTCGGCTATTTTTCACGGCAGTCTGCCGCCACAGCGCTGTCCGCCATATTACTATATGGCTAGATATAATATTCGCGACTCCGGCGACCTATGGGGGCGCCACCATCAAACAAACATGGCGGCTGGGAACAGGTCGCGTCGGCTCGGCCGCGCCGCCTGAACGAGTAGCGCATTCAATTTAACAGATTTTCTTTTGATTAATGCCATATTTTATAGGTATTTTAACTGCGACGGTGAAGTGTAGCCGGTGCACATAAACTTGCAGAGCATAGTTTTATTTTCCCGGTGATTTTTGTTATTTTCATGTCATACTTGTGTTTCGGAGATTTCGTTCAAAGCCGAAACTATTGGCTCCAGAAAGACGACACTAGACTCTAATCAGTTTTGATCATCTAATGAAAGTGGCGATGACTACAAAATTGTTCCACCGAAAGTGATTTTCAGCCTGAGCCAAGGAGCACATTAACCCGCTGGCGCCCCACTAAGCAGCTGGTACTCGTATTTCAATTCAGGTTTTAGCAGCAATCGAGAAGTCATTTTGACGAATGTGCGGGTTATGTATTATATTACGTACTATGTCCCACTAAAGCGATATAGTATATTTTTCGAAATGAAATATGAGCTTAGTTGACTAGCTATTAGGTGAACTCCTGAATGAAAGTATATTTGACAGACAGTGAGATACTACTGAAACTCAGCCAAGTGGTTCTATAGCCGGCACCACGGAGACGAATGCGGACAAACTGAAGAGAGTCTTCATCGGAGATTCACGCGGAACCCCTCTGCATTGAACTTGACTTCGAATCCTGAACGGAGAAATTGAGTATTTTTTGTGGCCGGACAACCTGAGCAATGTAGACGTATATTGCTGCTGGCTTCAACGGGAGTATAATATAAATATTGGAGGCGCGATAGATCATATTGTCGTGACAGCCTCTAACTTTGCGAGACGCGTTTCCCATCTTTTGAAAGCAGATAATTTCCCTCATTAATCGTATGCAGCGGGCAGGTTTTCCGGAATCAAGCAATTGCGAAATCAGCTCAACTCCTTCGGTGTGGTCCAGACGCTTATTCGGCGAAAAGCAGCCAAGATGAATAGCCAACGCACCGACCGGCGTGGGTGGCTCAATCTTGAAGCTAATCGAACACAACCAAACTTAAGAGAAGCAGCTATCGAACCTTCCCATTCACTTGATTGCAACATTGGTGTTCCCTCCAATGAACCACCTCGTCTGTCGTCCTCAGTCCACTGTTGTACATCCCTATAAAGAAACCACTTATCAGTTATCAAGTAGTCGTCACTTTAAATGGGATTCGAAACAGACAAGAAATCAAAACGTTTCTCCGTGATCCCCCCCCCATCCAAGAAATCAAAAGCACGCGACCGTGTGTTGTGGAGTAAACGGGATTTTAAACACCTGATGGAAGCAAACAATCTACTGAGGCTTCACCACATTAATGAACAATCAGGCAAACTTAAGAAATATTCGGACCTTCGTCAAATTACATTGTTCGCCATCGCGCTGACAACACGTACGTGTCCGCGAAAGCCGCCAGAGACACGGAGAGGCGCAAAGCGCTGTTCCGGCTGGTTCCCGGTTTTCCCGCTTGGTGGCGTCTGTTTTGCTGGAGTCGCGAATAACTTTACAAAAAAGATGGCCGACCGTGGCCTCTAACCGAGGCCACATTCCTGTGCCTAGGCGGAGCTGGGCAAACACGATCCAGCAAATAGTCACAAAGATCAGTGGTTCCAACGCACAGTAGAAAGCGCTCAAAAGCAGCTGTGGTGCACCCGCAGCCTCGCGCTTGTTGTTCTGACATCTCTGGCTCACTCACTGCGGGCACCCAGGCATCTGACACCCTGACATCTGGCGCTTTTTACGTCTTTCACGTGGCGTTCCAAGCCGCACACAACGGCAAATAGACCTATTGCAATATTATCCAAGCATCAAGGAGAATGCAGAGATTGGTGTTCCACGCGCCGCACGCGCTGGCGTCAGCAGTAGTAATTTTTCTAAAACAAATACCTAAAACAAATGGAATCTTGCACGCGCGTTCGTCAACGCGTTATTTTGGTTATTTACTTTGAATTTTTTATACGGGGAAGGCGTGCGCGTGGGGTGCGTGGAACACCAATTCCTGCATTCTCCTTGATGCTTAGGTAATATAGCAATAGGTCTATTCACATCAAGCTATTCTTAAACACGTGTCGTCATCTATATTTTATATAAAAAACTGCAACTTGCTGTAACTGAATAGGGCAAGTTTAAGGTCTAATAACATTCTTCACGTGTAATATAATGATATGGAAATTCTGGAAATGTAATATCGAAGGATGCTTAGTAATTTAATGTCTCGTAATTTTGATTAGTGGACGTGATCCTGTTTTTACAACACGATGAAATATACAATTATAAACTTTATTTCTATTTTAATATATAAATTATTTGTACAGTTCGTTGCTTGCTTTTCTAATTAATTATTTCCAACGAACCGTTCACGTGAATTGTCGTAAACGATGGGACGAGACATTAAAGGGATGCTGAACCGAACATTTCAGTGTCCATAATAAGCGGCGCGCTATCATTTCATGAGTCAGCAGCCCCTGGTGTGCGCAAGCACACGCAACAAAATTGACGTCATCATATCCACTATTCACGCTTAACAAGCTCGAATGGGGGATATGATACGTCAATTTCCGTGCGTGTGCTCGCGCACACCGGCGGCTGGTGACTCATGGAAGGATAGTGCGCCGCTTACTATAGACACTGAAATGTTCGCTTCACCATCCCTTTAAAGTATCTTTGGAAACCAGTTCTTTAATTTGACATTAATTGTATGACTGTAGGATACATAAAAATAAAGTTATAAACCGTCCGAAAAGGACCAAAACGTCATGCTCGGAGGGTTCAAGTTTAATTGCGGGATGCCGGTTTTTCCGTCAACCGTGCAGCGCGGCCGACGGGAAAACTCTACTTCCCTGGGCTCACGCCAAGAGGGAGAGACGAGATTTTCCGTAGCGGAAACGACGAGGTCGAAATCTCTGCAAAGTCGGGCGGGGGTGACGAGTGTGTTAAGCTGGATGGCTCTCAGTGTGTCTGTTTGTGAGGTATAGTAAGCTGGGGGTGTGCTGTAGGCAGTGCCTGCATTGTGTGTCGGAGTTGTGCGTAGTGTTGTTTCAGGGTCTTGTAAAAATGTGCGTCGTCCACCATGGGTGGGAAAGGCCATGGGATTACCGGTGCCTGGATAATAGTCCCACAGGCAATTAGTTGATGAGCAAACTCATTACCGGCAATCCCTGTGTGGCCTGGCACCCACACCACCATGACCGAGGCAGGGGAAAGTTGTGTAAGGGCGGAGGAGAGGTCGTGGCGTAAATCCTCGGGAGGGGGCACGCGCGAATTGCTCGAATCGCTTCCATGGCATCAGTGCAGATGCGGTACTGGGGAGCAGGCGGAAGGGATGTACGTTCTTGAGTCGCATGCACTATGGTAGTAATCTCAAGAGCGAGCGGAGAAGTTGGGTTGGAGTAGGGACCAGCGGTGGATGTAATGGAAGTGGTGGCGGGGCGCGTCACGGTGACTCAGGCTCAGGACGGCGTTCTTACGAGGAAACACTGCAGTTCGCGTGTTGCTGTATATGCTTGGTGAGCAATGTACATGCCCTTACAAAAAAATGAATTGAGTTTCAATTGAAAGTGTAAAGGACTCACTCAATAGACCGCATTCAGTCTCAATTGAAACTTAATTGACTTTTTCTAATGAGTCCCTATTGAACCGTACCAGGGTATTGGCCACTGAGTCTTAATTGAATTTTTAGCAATTGCATTTCAATTGAATTTTGGCAATAGTGTTTCAATAAAACTTTTGCTATTGAGTTTCAATAAAAATAATTGCAATTGATTTTCAATTAAATTTTTGCAACGTGTTTCAATAGAATTTATTGCAACTGCGTTTAAAAAAATTTGCAACTGGTTGAGAATTTTTTTTGTGATAATTCCTTAAAGCATGCAACATGAAGGAAACAAAGCACATGGAGGAAACGAACACAAACATCATAACTAAGCACTCACAACCCACTAATCGTACTCCTCTTGACTACCCCACCGCCTTATATACCCTACATAAGAAAGGTATTCATTTGGCCGGTGACCACCTCAGCATTTATTAAGGTTCCCAGTTTGCTATTTCCTCCTTGGAAGTCTCATAAATGATAAACAGTGTTTCGACGTCATTGGACTCTATCCCTTAATAGAAGAACATTGGTACAAGCAATAATCGTTCGGTGCAGTAATCCAGTAATCCACAAACGACCAAACTCAATTGCATTCCTAATGAGTAAATTCAATAGAATCGATATTGAGTTTCTTATGACCAAGCTCAATTGCATTCCTAATGAGTAAACTCAATAGGATCGATATTGAGTTTCTTATGACCAAACTCAATTGCATTCCTAACGAGTAAATTCAAAAGAATACATATTGCATTTCTAATGAGCAAACCCAATTTCATTATTAATGAGCAATTTCAAAAGAATATATATTGAGATCTTAATGACCAAACTCAATTGCATTCCTAATGAGTAAATTCAATAGAATCGATATTGAGTTTCTTATGACCAAACTCAATTGCATTCCTAATGAGTAAATTCTATAGAATCGATATTGAGTTTCTTATGACCAAACTCAATTGCCTTCCTAATGAGTAAATTCAATTGAATCGATATTGAGTTCTTTATGACCAAACTCAATTGCATTTCTAATGAGTAAATTCAATAGAATCGATATTGACTTTCTTATGATAAAACTCTATTGCATCCTTAATGAGTAAATTCATTAGAATTGATATTGAGTTTCTAATGATCAAACTCAATTGCATTCCTAGTGAGTAAAGTCAATAGAATTGATATTGAGTTTCTTATGATCAGTCTCGATTGCATTCCTAATGAGTAAATTCAATAGAATCAAAATTGAGTTTCTAATGATCAAACTCATTAGACATTGAGTTTATATTGAGTTTCAATTGACTCTATAGGAACACAATAGAAAGTCAATTGAAACTCATTGATCATTTTTGTAAGGGTGAGTATGATCTTGTATGAACTTCTGTAGTAACGCTACATTTCGGCAATGCCGGCTGTCACTTCAAGAGCTCAGGTTCAGAATCTTAAAGCGAAAACTGCATTCAAAATACAGACTCATATGAAAATGCCTATCACAGACTATACAATCCAAAACCAAAACAAACAAACAAATTTTGCGCTGTGACATTGCGCATGTCATTTCACCGAGCTCAGCTCTACGGCTCAGACCGTATTTTGAAGTCTAAACATAGCATCAGCCCCGCCATTGGTCGAGCGTCCCCCGTAGATTGAAGCGACAGAGCAGACGCTCCAGGGTTTCGTAAAGTGATTTTTGTGATACGAAACTTCATTCTGGGAAAGATTGCAGTCGCGAATCGTGCAAAAGAGGTTCGTGAAATTCTTTTAAAGCGGAGTACATCGGGGCCACGCGTGGATTACATCGTCAACAAACGTGGACGCTCAAACGCGGCTTTATGTTGTATATATTACTTGAATGTGAACGCGGTGAAGTGTCGTAGGGATAGCGCGTCGATCTTTATGTTCATCTCCCACTTTGAAATTCACTTCCGTTCCAGATTTACATTTTCATGATCTTCCTTCACCAACAGAAAAAAGATTTTTTTTTTGTTAAAAAAGTAAGTAGGTGTTACGGTACCCAAGAAAACAGTCACGGGCACGCTCGTCTTTAAAAATTTTTTTACTTCTTTTTTTGCTGCAAAATAGTGACGTTTATTCATCGTATAAAAGAGTCTGCAAGTGCGGTGCATGCAAAATGTCATCGCGCAGTGGTTTTCTTCTTTTTGTCCCCCTTTGGATGACAGGACACGCGAAAAACAAATTATATACATGCGAAGAATATGCCGATAGAAAATCGACACTGTGGGATTAGTATGTCGTTTTGTTTCTTCTTTTTTTTTCTTTCATCGCCGGTGAAAGTTCTTTTTGTTGTGGAACTGGAGGGACGATCCTCGACAAGACGCGATACACTATACTCTGTTGCAGGCTCAAGAAAAAGTACGACAATCTCTTCCCTCAAATCCACTTGAGCCAGCGAATGCTGGAGAGGGGATTTCCTCTTTGGACTCTTCTCCAGCGTGTGCTTAGACGCTGAAATGGAAGGAGTAAAGGGCTTTATATGCAGGACAGGACAAGCCTGCCCTCAGTGCCACTTCCGTATTCGTATAAAATATTAAAAAAGCATACTTGAAACATACTTTAAGTAGACATATACGCTTCCAACATTTGCAGTATCAGTTCAAGACAATAGTGTTCGTCGCCGGTGAAAGCTTATTTTGATTATCGCGGTAGGGGGACTACCCCTTGGCTGACACACATACTCCAAAGGTATGACACATTTTTAATGCGAAAGCATTAACTGTCCCATGGAGCGAGCCGGCCTTATCAGCTCTTGAAGCCGCTCCAAAAGGCACCAAATTTTCCTGTCGGATGGAGCGAAGCCTGCAGTCTGTAGCAGCGAATTGGTGGATAGGCTCCCATTGGCTGGCGCACGGCATAGTTCCAAGGAACACCACCACACTGCCATGGCGCAGCGGACCGGCCGGCGGTAAGAGGGAAAGGGTGGGCGGGCTCCGCAGAGCGGCCGGCCGCAGAGCCCCACCGGGCAGCATTCGCACCGCTCGCCCGGCCGGGCTCAACGCGGCGCGCAGCTCGGAGGTATGCTTTTCTCTCTTTTTTTCATACTTTTTATATAAAAAATTCACTTAGATAAAAACATTGTTCTTCTTAAGCTCTTACGTTACCTTATCGACTCTGTCAAAGCGTGGAACGATTTTTGCACGTTCCCACTTTTAACCTAGATTTCGTTTTTGTTTTTTTTTTGCGCATGTTTGATTTTTTTTTACGCAATTTTGGTGGCTCGAAATGCCAGAAGAAAAGATAAATGTCTTTAAAAACGCAAAAGAGCACACCGCCTGCTTGAACACATTCCTCCGTCGTTTGTGCATTTGAAATAAATGAAAAGTAATTGCGATAAAAAATATATATTAGAAACGTGAGACGGTTGGTTGTCCGGTCAAATACTATATATACGCGGGATATACAGGGAGTTTCCCGGAAATGAAAACCGTGTTTGTTCGGGGGCTCGGGTAAGTAAACTGTGCATCGCAGAAAACGCAAACCTTTGTGATAATGTGACGCTATCGGTCGGGATAGAACGCGAAAGTTTGACAACATGACGTCACGTGGATCAAAAGATAATTAAGAAAAACAAAATTTTCAATGAGCCGATGACCAGCTGAGCCTCATATCGTCAATAACAAAAAATTACACTGTGGGCGCTTGTAGTATATATTAACTGAAAAAGAAAGCAACCTGTGAGCAAGAAAGAAAACAATATCCTCTTTCTTGCTGAAAAGTTTTTTTTTATGCAATAGATGCTACATGACTTACAGTGCCATTTATTGTTTTAATGATAATAGGCTCAGATAGACGGGGGTTCATAGAGACATTTCGTTTTTCTTAATTATCTTTTGATAATTGAGTTTTAGTTGAGCAAGTTGGTACATACGGTTAGCAATAGGGTCAGCTGAACGCGAAAAAAAAATCGAGGACACGAAGGAAAGGAATGAAAAAACACACCGCTGACTAACGACTGACCTTTACTTTATCCTCTTCACAGGCTAGGCCCTTTCTTCTTCGTCCAACGCCCAACTAAACACGTTTAAAAACCTTTCGGCCTACCACTCAACAAAGTGTGGCAAACCGCAAATACTGTCGTTCTTTTTCGTGAACCGTAACTGACGAGGTGCTCACAAGTTCTTCTCCTGTTTCTTCAATGGCCAGGGCCTCCAACACTTCACACGCGAAGGATTTGTTAGTCCATCGTCTGTTTGTCCATTCCTTTCCTTCGTGTCCTCGTTTTTTTCCGTGTTCAGCTAACCCGATTGCCAACAGTATCTTTTGATCCAGGTAAAGTCATGTCCTCAAACTTCCACGTTCTATCCCAACCGACAGCGTCCCATTATCACGGAGTTTGAGCTTTCTGCGATGCATAGTTTATTCACACGGGCCGAAAAACACGGTTTTCGTTTCTCGGAAACTCCCTGTATATCGGACTCCGCGAGCATCCAATGACCTTGGCGCGGAAGGGATTTGCGTAGTTGGAATGGCTGGATGCTCCTCAGCCACAGGGATGTTTCCTTTTCAATCGGGAGCGGTTGCTGCCGGCCTTTACCGTCGTGTGGGCATCTCGAGCGCAGGTCGAGACAGCCGTCTGAGTGTCTGTCAGATGCAGATAAACGGAGCAAAATGTGTTCGCCATGTGCTCAGCCACGCTGAAGTTCACGTTAAACGTCGTCCAAAAAAATAATATAAAAAAAACGCAAGAACAAAAGTTTATTTTTTCGCGACCGAGGTTTTAAATAAACTTTTTTTTTCTTCACAAAAGTAATCAAATATTTTCTTAGTCTTTTGGAGCCTTTAGAACGACAAGACCCCAAAGCACAAGACGTGTCAAGTTTGAAGAAATAATAAGCATCTAGGACAAAGACGACACAACCCCGAGACGTGAACGTTTAATTTTATAAGAAAAAAATCATCGTGAAGAACCGCGATTTCTAAGTGCTTTTGTCGGCGGCTTGCCGTTAAAAGAGCTTGAAGTCGTTTCCGAAAAGTAAAAGTGACATAGTAACAGTCTTTGGGGCAGATGCCGAAACTAAACTCTAACAAGCGATGTAAATGTGTACATTTAAAAATCGTTCTTTCATAGAAAAGCACCACTCCTTAAAAAAATCAATAAAATAATGAACACCAATTTAATTTGGAGGGGAAAAGGAAACACTAACATCATCTTTCGGCACACCTCCTTTGAAAGAGATTGAAAGCTTTTTTTGGGGATAAAAGGAGCAAATCCCTAAACAAGGTTCTTTTATTAGTTTAGACAAAAAAAAAGTCAGAAAAACGATGCAAACCTAAAGATAAAATCATCTTATTTCATGGGAATTATAAACAAAACCTAAACAAGCTCTCCCCGTTGGAAATAAAGGAGGGATGACGGGGAGTCAAAGGTTGTCATCTCCCAAAAAGTTATTTAAACGCGAGAAAGCAAAAGTTCTAACAAAGCCCCAGCTGCCCCTCTTGATTAATTCTTTTGCGTGCTTATTCCCGACCTTTGAATCTGGGCTGCACCGGGCAATTATGCAGCAAAAAATCGACGCGCTTCCCCCGGCAGCGTTTGCATCTGCGCCTGGCGTCGCGGAAAAAAGGAGCTGCAGTACCGCGCGCGAAGCGAGCGCGTCGACGTTCAGTCTTCGTCGATGCTCGTCGGTCGTTCGCGGCATGATTCGTTCCATTGCTCGAGTCGTAAACCCTGGAAACGTGAAATGAACAAACTTTTACTTTCGTCAAAGTAACGGCTTTCACAAAGCTATTTCATCGGGCAACGTCACTTTCGCATGTCAATGGCAGATCAGAAACGGTTCTTCGATCACCTCACAGTTCTTTCTTGCTTCAGTTTGGATGGCGTGAACATAAGAACTGACCAGTACGAAGAGGCGACCCATCAGCGCCTCGATTGATTTTC